>JACEGR010001809.1:0-151314 GCA_014170235.1 Listronotus bonariensis | reverse complement strand
TATCTATTTTAAAGCTAACTGCTGATCAAAGTTATTTTTTCTTTGTTTTTTTAGAAAGAAAGGTTAATTTTTATTAATTGACTGGCAAAATACACATGAAAAGTTATTGAATGACACTGAAATTTAAATATAGAAATCATTATATCACAAAAGGTTGATGAGCTTTTGCTCTGGACAAGTGGGCCTTTATTGCTACATGAATTATCTCGGAACGCCTCATTTGCGATTACCGACGAAAAAAGGCACGCATCAGACGATAATGCGAGAATGCCCAACGTATTAATATCTTAATTATATTACACAGGGCCGTTTTCATACCGAGGAATTCCATGCAGTGTTGAACATGATGAATTAGTTAGGCTGATGACTAGAGTTGGTAAGAACTTTCTGTAATTCCTCGAATCCGTATACTTGGAATTTAAAAACGTATTCTAATTTGTCACTGATTAATTATTGTTTATAGATCCATTTTTAATTTAATTTTGAAATAGCATCTATTAAAGAAATTAAAAAATTTATAAACTTATTAAAAAAACATTATATTCTATATTTTCATTCTGTTGTAGAAGAATTGTAAATTGTGCATTTTTCCATAATAGGTGCACTTTTCAACAAAAGAACCCAACGTTTTCAGGGCAATTAGTTTATTATTTTTCCATTGTCGAAAACTTACGAACTATTTGGAAAGAATGATACAGACAAGAAATGTATCAATTTCTTCCTTTAATAAAGTTACATGGTCCGAGAGCAGATATTTTATGTAGTTGTTAAAGCTTTGTGATAAGTTTTGGCCACTCCTAAAGGCATGAGTGAATCCGAAACAATGTGAAAATATACAAATCATTTGCGATTATCGACGAAATAAGACACGCAACAGACGATAATGCGAGAATCTCCAACGTATTAATATCTTGGACTTTTTGTTCGACCTTCGAACAGTGCGGATGTCGCGTAGAAAATTACAAAATTTTTCCCAGTGTGGCGGTTGAAGGAACTGTACAGGCGTTTTTCCGTTCGGAGATCGAGTAAAGATTCACGCTAAATTGACGGCAGCTTTCTACTGGAGCTAAGCACTGTAAGCGAAGATTTCTATAAGCTGATGGTATCGAGCTACGAGCTCGATTATCCAGATTTTTCGCCGATGAAGCCCTGGAATACATAGTCCGGAAGGAGGAGAGCTGGCGAATTGGACCTGAAGGGACCAGAGCCAAGAATAAAAAATAGAATAGAATATTAATATCTTAATTATATTACACAGGACCGTATTCATACTCAGGAATCTCATGCAGCGTTAAACATGATGAATTAGTTAGGCTGTTGACTAGACTTGGTAAAAACTCTATGTGACTCCTCAAAACCATAAAATTGTAATTTTAAAACGTAGTCTAATTTGTCACTGATTAATTGTTTATAGATCCATTTTTAATTTAATTTTGATATAGCATCTTTTAAAGAAATTAAAAAATTTATAAACTTATTAAAAAAACATGAAAATTAATATTTTCATTTTGTCGTAGAAGAATTTTAAATTGTGCATTTTTCCATAATAGGTGCAATTTTCAACAAAAGAACCCAACGTTTTTAGGGCAAGTAGTTTATCATTTTTCCATTGCCGAAAACTTACGAACTATTTGGAAAGAATGATACAGACAAGAAATGTATCAATTTCTTCCTTCTATAAAGTTACATGGTCCGAGAGCAGATATTTTATGTAGTTGTTAAAACTTTGTGATAAGTTTTGGCCACTCCTAAAGACATGAGTGAATCCAAAACAATGTGAAAATATACAAATCATTTGCGATTATCGACGAAATAAGACGCAACAGACGATAATGCGAGAATCTCCAACTGGAGCTAAGCACTGTGAGCGAAAATATCTATAAGCTGATGGTATCGAGCTACGAGCTCGATTATCCAGATTTTTTCCGATGAAGCCCTGGAATACATAATCCAGAAGGAGGAGAGCTGGAGAATTTGACCTGAAGGGACCAGAGCCAAGAATAAAAAATAGAATAGAATATTAATATCTTAATTATATTACACAGGACCTTATTCATACTCAGGAATCTCATACAGCGTTAAACATGATGAATTAGTTAGGCTGATGACTAGAGTTGGTAAAAACTCTCTGTGATTCCTCAAAACCATAAAATTGGAATTTAAAAACGTAGTCTAATTAAAAAAAAATGTTTTTCGCTCCATCCTACTGTATACTTTAACACCTGGTGGTTAAAGTACAAAACCTGTGCTGTCGTTTTATTATAATATACTTGTGCAATGCCAATGATAAACAGGACCAATGTTAAGCTGGACCAGCTACTAAGCATTGGTGACTAGGGTTTTCCAAACTTTTTGATGTGTTTTTCATTGATGTAGTTGGGAACTAAATACATAATTAATTTGATATGATCAAAATATGTTTACGCTGCATTTTATGAGATAGCCATAGATCTATAAAAAATATTATTAAAATTGCTAATCACTAAAATATTTTATTTTTTAATTAGTTCTATACAAACAAACAAAATCGTGCTGTACAGTATTTCAGTCCTTATTAAAGATAGAACCTTGCTATTTTTGCGAACCAAAGCTGCCAGAAACAAAGCTATCATAGCTATCTTAGTTTTTGAGCTAGAGGGCGATTTTAAAAATTTTGAATTTTCAGGTACCCTTCGTATCTCAGTTGGCTGATAACGTATTAAAAAGATGAAAACAGATTATTATATAACTTTTTACTTAGAATGCAGTGGCATAGTTAGAATTTTTCCAAATATTCTTGGTCTAAAAATATTGCCTACCATGGGATTTTTAAATGGATCACCCCGTATATTTGTTAATAAATTAATTTGCTTTTTTACAAGCTTTTCAATAACATATAACGCTGTTAGTTTATTTTTATAAACAACCACAAAAATCCCAATATTCATAATTCACATCCAAAATTTTGAAATTTGTAACATAAGCACCACTGCAACAATAATCAAGTCAATAAAAAAAAACTGGTAACTGATTTGTTTTGCATGGTCTACTGCAATTGAAAATAAAATATAAAAATGAGGACTTTTGTCGTTGTTTCTAAAAAATAAACCCATAGTGATATTTTTAAAATTCTTGTAAAAAGGCAAATTAATTCTTTTACAAATATACATGGTGTTCTATTTAAAAGACACAACATTGATCAATATTTAAAAAAATAATATTTGAATACAATCTAACTTCACCACTGCATTCTACGAAAAATTTAAAAATCAGTTTTAACCTTTTTGACACGTTATTAGTAGGATAAAATGAAAGGGGTACCTGAAAATGGTAAAGAGGACTATAACGGCTTTATTTTTCACAAAAAAATTAGCTCAACTTTGAGAAAATTGCAAGGTTCTATTTTTAATAACAAGAAATATATACGACGCGTGCGCTTTTTGTCCACTCTATTGAAAATTTTATCAACTCTTCCCAAGAAATCACTAAAAACTTATTTTTTTTAATCACATTGGCAACACTGTCAAATGCATAATGTACACATTTTTGAAATACAAATCCTCCAAATTGTATGCATAACACGGCAAGCCAGGTGTCGAAAACACCCCTCCCCAAATTACGTGAGATCAGAGCGGTAATATTCTTGCTTAAAAGATAATTTAGAATGCAAACAATTTTAATAAAATTTATCATATTATTTTTTTATTTTTAAACTAAGTAATTTAATATCTCTCAATTCTGCGGACTAAGAGGGAGATATATCTTCGACGCAAGACAGTTTCTTTAAAGATAATCGTCCAAGCAGATAAACATAAATTTTAAATTTTTTTCATGCTATACCCTTAAAAAATCGAAAATAAAAATATATATTTATACCCCTTTGTAGTTTATTGTTATTTTTAATAAAAGTAATTAAGTTTGTTGATTGCATTTTTTAAGACACCCTGTATCATTTTACATTTTATAATAATATTTTCCCTATTAAATATGTCATTAGCTAAAAATGTCTTTGCTATAATTCATAAATATTTCTTTAAAAAATTTTTAAATTTAACAAAATAATTTTAATTTTTTAAGTCAAATTTACATATTATTTTTATATGTGAATAATATTTTTCCCCTGTCATGTACATTCTCAACCAAAATTTCATCCCTGTATACTTATAAATAAATTAGTGGGATTCTTTTTAAATTTTAAAATAAAAATCCTTTTGTTTAATACACCCTGTATATCATTAACAGTTATAAGATAAAAGAACTTTAGACTTTATATAATGCAAACATTTTTTAAATTTGTAGAGCTAAAAACTAAAAAGTTATGATGTTTTTTTTTATTTTTTTTGTAAATATTTTTAAATCATCCTGTATAATAAATAAATAGATTAAGTATGTACAATTGTGATTCATTTGTATAAGCATTTTTGAAAGGTTACAATATATTAACGTCAAAAATAATTTTGAAACTTTATCTTAAAAGGTAATTATATATCATTTTGCAACACCCTGTATTAAAGTTATAAATACATTATTTTTGTAGTTTTTCATAGTACATTTTGGTCTTGTTTATAAGCAATTGTCTTTATTATTAATAATAAATTAAAAAATATTTTAGTTTTTAACGAATTAAAAAAAATTATAATCATTTTTTAAAACACTTTGTATATTTTAAATTATATGTTTTTATATTCTTTACTTATGCATACCTTACAGTAAAATTTTATTTGATTCTAATGATAAACAAAGGTAAAAATAAATTATATTTTTTTCAAAAACAAATCATAATATTTTTGAAACAATTCTGTATACTAAAAAAATATTTTAAGAAAGTATATGTCTTTATACATCTTTTTTAAATATTTATTTGATAGGTTCATAAATAAAGTCACTATATAAATTTCAATTTTTAAATTTTAAAGTTACGTACAATCTTTTGACTCACCTTGTATATTTATTTAATACATTTTTTAATTGTCATTGAGGTAAGTATATTTTTTATTTTTTTCAAAACTGTAGATTGATTAATACCGGAAAAAAATTAACCTTTTTTCTATTTTTACATTTTCCCAACATTCTTTTGAATCACCCTGTATAAATATTTATATTTTTTTAGAAACTCTATACAAGTATACATAAGTAAACAAAAAAATATTTCTTTGTCACAATACTAACGCTAAAATTAAATATCAAATTTTTAATTTTTAAGTTAATGTAACTACTTTTTCTTAACACTCTGTATAGATTTTCTCTATATGCTTGTATAAACTTCTTACCTTATACTAGGTATCTACTAACAAAATTCTCATTTAATTATCTCAAAACAAAGCACAGATTTTACGGACCTTCAAATTATTATCATTTTTATTTTACTTTCCGCACGCTATGTCGAGAGTGCGGAAAATTTTTTTACACATTTTATTAAATCCATTTTTGTGTGACCTATGAAATGAGACAAAATATTTACAAGTTGTTTCGTTTACGAGAAACGATATATCATGTAGAGGCGGGGGGTGGGGAAACTTTTTTTTGTCATTTTTTATTCTTTTTTTTAAACATCCATACAGCTGTGTATATCCATTTTTTAAAATCACTCCCATTAAAAGTTGAAAAATTGTCGTAGCACATAAAAACAAATAAATACTAATAATTTAAAGACGAGAGGGGAAAAACTGAACCATATACGGCAAAACTCAAATACACCGCACTATGCTTCTTAACTGTGGACAAATATACGTAAACACCCTGTACATAAAACTTCTCAAAGGATTAATAAAGTACTCATCTTTTTACTTTTAAAAGTCAAATCTCCTTTCTTAAACACCCTGTACATAACAGATTTTGGTAATACTGGTTTTTTAATTTCTACATATTTTGGGTCATTCCGAAATACATAAACATTCGCACGCACAAAACACTGTAACATTCCTGTTTTTGTTTCTTAATACTTATTTTTGAAAAACCTGTGTATTATATGTAATAACAAACATTTTACTCAATACATGTTTTGACCAGATACACATAAACACCCTGTACATAAAACTTACCCCAGCACTGGTCTGCTTTTTACTTAAAAGTCAAAATTTATAAACACCCTGTACACAACGATTTTTTTTTTTATTATTGATTTTTAATATTTTGGCCAGATTTATAGGACATCCTGTATCAAATATCTTCCCCATTTTACTCTTAATAATGTAATTTTGCAAATCCAGGTATCCAATATTTCCAACTATTATTGTAAATTTTTCCGTATTACTAATTAAAACTCATTATAATGTATAAAAAGCTTTAATTTGTATACCTAATATGAAAACCCTGTATTACTTGTTTTACCGCACGTATATACCTATGTAACATACGTAGAAAAAAACTATATGAAACACATATGGCCTGAGCAGCGGGTACGCGAAAATTTCATATCATCCGTCCCGCGTAATTTTGCGTCCCTTGCAGGTTTTGTTAGCAAAATTTCGTGTTGAAATCGGCCATAGTTTTGGCAAAAAGCTGTATAGGCTCGTGAAAAATTCAAAATTTTCCGATCCAAGCATAGTTTTTCACCGAGAAACCGTATTTTTTTCGGAAATTACGAAAACCAGTCAAACCTCGAAGATGCTAAAAGTCAACTGGACAGCTCAATATATTTTAACCAGCCCTTGTACAAAATCAATAGTGGTCATAAAAAACACTCATCGCCAAAGCAAACCAAAGCCGCCTTATGCGATTTGACTAACGAAAAATCATGATTTTGGGTAAAAATATGTATTTTTTGAAACGTATTTTCACCTATTTCTAAGTGTTGTAGAGAAAAACTGTAAAATAGGTTTTTGAAAGATAAGTGGTGACATTCAACGAATGGCGCAAAGGTGTTTTATTAGTTTTAATTATGCTGACAATTTTAGGGTAAAATCGGCACTTAATAAAATTTAAAAATTCATATCTTTAAAAGTTTTTACCCCAGCGATTTGACATTTTGATATGTTGTAGTGCAAACAGTAACATTATGCAAAAATTATTTCAGAATTTTAGCTAAAATATTTTTTGTAATTAAATAAAATGTAAAAAAATGTCCCATTTTTTAACAAAAAATCAAAATTTTTAAGCTTTTTATAAAACACGCTGTATAAATAACAAATTATGCTGATATCTCATTTTATAGAACTTTTGAGAAGAATCTAATGACGTTTGCGTTTTTTCTTCAATTCAAGGTCACAGTTTTGAGAAAAAAATAAAAACATGCGAAAATTTCCAAATTTTGTCATTTTTTTCATTTAAAAAAATTCTCCCAGAAAATAAAATATTTTTAACAGAAAATGATTTAGAACTTGTGTTTAAAAGACGATCTTTCATAATCTACTACGCTCATAACGATCAGTGAACCCGTTTTCGAGTTATTAAGGCTCAAAGTCGGTCAATTTTTACTACAAAAACGTAAATAACTTTTTTTTTTCTATTTATCCGAATAAAACCCAAAAACAATAGGGTTCTGAACGGGACCATTTCTGACCTGTGTACATAATTTTGCTCTCCGATAAAATAAACCCTGGATACAATTGATTACGCTCACCTCGTTTTTTGAAAAGTCACATTTTTTGCCAAACCCTGTATTTAACTTTCTCAATTGTTTTAAAATTTATTTGACATATTCCCATTATGGCCAATTTTTCCTGAAAATTTCAACTTTCTATCTTTTACTGTTTTTTTTTGTTATTAATTTTTTTCTGACAAAAAAAGCAAAAGCGACACCGACCCAGTGACAACATTTGAAGAGTCACAGTATTATTATTCAGCTGCGCGTCGAATATAATAAACGAGATACCCCGCTGTTGCAACCAAAATTGGACACCCTGTACGTACAAGAAAATTATGCTACGAAATCTTATATTAAGTAGAAAAATCCACGTGTCTGACAAGAGTGATAATTTACAACATTTACGGCTTAATTGTATTACACACAATAGCTTTTATACCGTGTATCCTCAGACCCGATATAGTATAGGCAAAATTTAAAACAATATTGTAGTAACCTTTTGGAACACGGTTGGCATAAATCAAACCGTTATCAGCTAAATGCTAGTAGAAATAATTAAACCTTAGAAAATAATCCGTTTAGGCAACAAGTTATTGTTTGGTTTTAATTTCTGTCACAGAAAAAACTTTTCTAAAATTAAATAATGAAGAAAACTTTAATGTAGATAAGAAAAATAGGTCGAAATGATTAGCATCATGTTTATAAGTTGTAAACTTAGGCTTTAAGGTTAAAGTTAATACATTTTGACTAATCTATAATAAATGTACATACTTTAAAGTCAAGAAAAAACAATTTAGGTATTTAATGATCCTTTTAAAATATATGTCGTGATATAGTATCACATCATTTTAAAGCACCCTGTGTAATTTTCTATAATGTTGAGGTATGCTTCTAATACACCCACCTATGCTTTAAAAAAATTTACCATTTATACGCTTGTGGTACGCCACCCTGTATATTTCTTGTATCCCTATATATTTTTTAATAAACATGCGTTTTAAAAATAGAGTAACGTAAAGAATTGCTTTATTAACTAATATTTATTTAAAACCAATCTAAATTATTTAAATTTTCGTAAATTATTAATATAATTATTATTATTATTATTATTTTTATTTTTTAATAATTTACACAGTGGCTGATGAGCTACTTATGTATTTTTTTAATTTACACTAAGTCAAGATTTAGGCGCGCTTGTGGCTGCTCCGGTTGTATCGGCAAGCGTCGATCTCCGGAGTTAAGCAGTGAAGTGCGCGCCCATAACTTGGATGGGTGACCGGCATTGTGGGTTTTGGTCAACGGCACGCGGTGTTTTGCTCGGGGGTGAACAAACGGACCGAGCAACAACCATCCAAGTTATGGAATGAATGGTGTGTGAATGGGAAGGAGTAGGGGTCAAGGTACAATAAGCCTTCAGGCTGCAGTGCACTACCTAGGAGGGCGGTCGTCGGGCCTGGGAGGGATGATCCCGAAAGGGCGAAAAAAAAGTCAAGTTTTAAGGCTTGGGTTGATCTCGTTTAAATGAAGAACAACATCCAGTTATGGAGTTTCTAATCCTAGGTGCGTTAAAAAAATTATTTTGGTTTGTTATAAAAATAGAAACAAGTCTAGAGTTTTTTTGTAAAATTATGTGCAGTACATAACAAAAAGGTGGCAGTCATTGGTAATTACAGTATGACTTTGTTTTTATTTGCCATTAAAAAAATATATGTTTCATCACATTCACAACTTATCCCGAAAACCTACCGTACGCATGTTTTTAGCTATAACAGATTGAAAAAATCTAACAAATCACCATACTATTACTACTAGCAATCAACTGCCTGCAACATTTTTTGGTTAAAATTCTAGTTTCTAATAAAGTAGGTACATTTTGTCACTTAATTTATCTGTAATACATTTTAAAAAACTACAACAATTTTATTCATAAAAAAACAGTGTTAGCATAGTTTTATGTGTTAATGGAAATTATTTGATCAATATACAGATACCCTATATATCGTAAAAAGAATCTCTACACTCTCTGTATCTCCCTGGTGGCGCAGAGAACAAAGCATTGATCTCGAATGCCAGAAATCGCCAGTTTGATTTCCAGCTAGGGAGACATTTTAGGTAGTAGTTATTTAAAAATAACGTTCGTAGTGGCACTACTGCGTTGTCTAAAAGGTGCTGTGAAATGCAAAAACTGCATAATTCAGTGGTTGGATAACGTTGACGAAACAGGGGAAAAGATAAATTAAATATCTAATAACCTGATACCACGGTGCTCTGCTACTTATGGATAAGCCTTTGTGGGCTGTCACAAAGATTAAAAATACACACACACATACCTATATTTAGGTTTAACTAGTTTTCCTTAAATGCCTACTTTTGTGGACCACCCTGTTAAAAAACCAGTCATTGAGAGCCAGAGCGGACCATTCCACAAGTCAAAAAACGTACCTAAACGCGTATTTTTAATAGTATAAACCTTATTTATTAGAGCTAAAGTTTAGTTAGTAAGCTACCACTAGGTATATTTATTTATAGCCTACTTTGACTTTAATAAATAAGTTTTATGCCATTGAAAATACTCGTGAAAGTACAATTTTTTAATTGTGAGATGGTCGGCTCTAGCTCTCAACGCCCTAAATATGCATTTATTTTTTCACATTCTAAGAATAGGCCAATGTGAAAAACGCTAAATTTCTCCTAAGTTATTTGAAAGTAATTTTGTTTTTACTTGTTTTTACTTTCTCTTGCGTCCAAAGTTAATTAAAATTCATAAAAAGTACGATCTATTAGCAGTTCATTAGGAAACGAAGAAATTAGAATCTTCGTGTGTGCGTAGGCATTTAAATGTGGGAGAAGTATTTTAATAAAATGGAACCTAGTGTGCAGTAGGTGGTGTCTTATGTGTTATATGAGCCGTTGCATTGATTATTTAAATGTGGTTTTTATGTTAAATGTGTTTTAACCAATCGTTTTTATGGGAAAACGGCTATTTATTTAGTGTAAAGTTTGATACTATATGGAAAGTTGCTTACCATATGCCCAACAAGAAACTGTTTTTACATTGGTTTTACTATCAATATGCCACAGGTCCAAAAAAACTCTTATACTAATTTTATGTATAGGGTGTCAAGTTTTAAGTTTATAGTTGCCCCCAATTTATAATTTTTTGTTGCACATCATAAATAAAAATAGATGTTATTTGCATTTATTATAGTGCTTTAGGTCTGCACTCAAATGTTAATGATCTTTAAAAATATTCAATGTAGGACCAAAAGTCTATTTTTTAAACCTTGTACCAACATTTAAAAGATTACATGTAATACTTACATCTTTATTAGTTTTAAAAATACAGCCATCCTAGTATTATTTAATTTTTATTAGTTATATCTGCATAAACAAGCTTACCGATTACTGCTACTGTTGTGATATACTAAATAAATATAAAAAATTTGGATGCGTCAAAAGTTATATTTTGAAATATCTATTTCATGGTAATATTGGTTATACCCTTTGTATTTTGTAAAAAAAATTTGTTATTAAAAACATATTTTGACAGTATATTGGACTGGGTATTTTCTTAAAAATCATTTATTCTTTTTTGCACTTGTACCGTGTGGACCAAATTAAACTTGCACACTTTTTAACTTTATATCTGTTGCGTTTACATTTTTTATTTTCAAATGGATAATAGGTAGATAGGTTTTCTCTACGTTTGTCAGTATTGATCAAATAGATTTAGACAGGACCGGACTTACGGGACTTTTTTCAAAATGATGCATTTAACTTTGTTGTAAAAGAAATCAAATTAATCTGCTATTAGGCTTATAAGTTTAATTTTTATTTATTTACTGTTAAGTTGTGACAGCATCCAATTTAGGAGTCATGGTAACATTATTTTCAAGCACAAAAAATCCCTGTTAAAACCTAGAGAAATGCATGCTTCATTAAAAATAATCGAAATTTCTGAATCCTTAATTGTTTACAGATTCGCGTTTACTGAATCATTTTCCATAGTTTGTCTACCAGAAAAACGTATTAGCTTAATTGCAGCTAAATCCGATTTCTTTTGCAACGAGTATTTTGAAAAAGTCCAGTCTTGTCTTAATCTATCTGACCAAAATTAGAAAATCTAAAGAGAGTACATCTAGCCATTAGCCCTTTAAAAAGAAAAAAGATAGGCGCAACAAATAACAAGTTATTGTTAGTTAAAAGGTGTGTAAGTTTAATTTGGCCCACACTGTATATCTTAAAAGTAGAGAAATCTAATAAGTACTTTTAAAAATTGCTGTATTAATCATTTTACTGATATTTAAATCAGTCATAAAAAAACAAAAGAAGAAAAGTTTAAAGGAGCCACACTCAATACAATGACTACGTTTATATCGAATAGTTAAAGCTGGCTTCAAAACAAAATGGCTTTGAAGCAAATTCCAAGTCTACGTGTTTATTTAGGTGAATTAAAAGTCGGTTAAAAATCCAGCTAAAGCACGTTTCAGGCCAGCGTCATACGTAACCAGCAGTTATGCAACAAACCTTGCTTTTTAATTCGTCTTGTTTTGTGTGCTGTTGTTGGTGTGAGCGTGATTTAAAGTTATTTTACATGTTTTTTAATATATATTTTTTTATAAAAATGTCTAAATCATATACAGGGTGATTATTTTTAAGTCGGCAGTATTGCTAACTTCTTTATTATTGAAGATACAAAGTCGGTTAAATTAGAAAAGTAGTAGCTTTTTTCCGCTGATTAAGGTGCTGCCAACAAAATAAAAACAGTTGAACATCAGGTTCTTGATTTATTGCAATAAATATATTTTTTTAAATGAAACACCCTGTATAATTTATCATTATTTAAAAGATTTATCAAAGATTATTAAAAAATGTCCCTATGTGTTATATCCAATTTTTAGTAGTTTCAGAAATATGGCCATCCCTGGGAATTTGATTGTAAACTGGGATTTTTAAATTGAACACCTTGTATATTGCATCACCATTAAATAGATATTTTAGGGAGCTTTAAGAAAATACCAATGTCTATCTCCTAAAGTTTTGGAAATATGGCCATCCAAATTTGAAAATTAGGTTAAATTTTCATTATCTCTACAGCTCCAAGCTAAAAATAATAGACAATATATTATCTTCTATTTTTTAGATTTGAGTGGCCATATTTCCAAAACTATAAGAGATAGATATATCAAATGTGGTATTTTCTTAAAGCTCTTTAAAATTTGTATTTAATGGTGATGCACTGTACAGGGGTGTTTTATTTAAAAATGCCAGTTTACTATCAAATTTTTGAGGACACATGATGACTTTTTTAATGGTCTTTGATAGATCTTTCGAATAGGTATATAATATACAGGGTGTTCTTTTTAAAAAGTATATTTTTGCAATAAATCAACAACCCGATGTTTAATTGTTTTTTTGCTGGCAGCACGTTAATCAGCGGAATTAAAAATGATCACCCTGTATATGAAATTGACACAGTTGACGTTTGAGAAAGAATCCATCTAAAGTAAGGTAGTTATTAATCCCGCTTAAATCTTTTATATAAACCTACTTCAGTAAAGTAAGTCACTTTCAATCGCGTTTATATATCGCTTTTTCAAGCCACTTTTAAAAGCCGCTTTAAATCAAGCTAACTTCAACTATATGATATAAACGTAGTCAATTTATATCAAATTAGACACATACTATTGGAAATTTAAAAACTGTAAGAGACACCATTCATTTTTTAAAGGCGTAAATGGCATTTTAAAATACGTATATCGAATTTTTGGACTGTCATTTTTATGTTTCAAATCCGTACCTAAATTTAATAATTTCGTTTAAAATTTTTCTTTAACACCCAATTTATTTATATGTTATTAAATTTGACTCTTTGTAAAATAAAATAAAGTATTTTTAAAGCTACAAAAAATATTACAGCTTTAAGCCACTAAAAAATATGACTTTTAGGGTAAAACATTATTTGTTTTTATCTAATACAGGGTGTGTAAGGAAAATCAACGTTATCAACAAAGTTAATGCTGACGTTGACTAGAAGAGGAAATGTCGAATCTAAAATTTGATAATATCATTTTGCAGAAAGAACAAAGTAGAACCAATAATGTAAAATTTATTATGTATAAGTATGTGTTCAAAACAACTAAAAAATAAGTAAAAAACTGATTTGCATTTTTTTGTTATATCGCTAATCAGCTACTTACGTTTGAATTTTTATAGCGCAATATTGTTAAGCATTACCATAATCATTTTTTCGGAATACATACAACCCTGTATTTTTTAACGTTTGCAAGATTACAAGATGGTGCACCTCGAATTTGTAACAACCTGTATATTGAATTTTTAAGTAAATACTGGATGAACTGCTGGACATATTAATAAATATCTTCTGCAAATTAATAACCCTTATATCTCCTATTTAAATTGGTTAATTCTTCTCTATTCCCTAAGTGGTTCTTTGGAATTTGAACTTTTTATCGATGAAAATTGCTATATAAATATTTTATACCAGCTATTAGACAATCTACCCTGCCTTGATCACCTAACTTATTTGTTAATTCCGACAATGTTCCTTATTAGGAAAAGCAGGATAGCAATTTATAATTTCTCTAATTAGGGCAAGTCTAGTGTAAATCCGATACCAGCAAGAAATTATTACAATAAATTATTTGTGAATAGTCAGCCTCGCATTATTTCTGACATTTTCAATGTACCTTTTAAATTATTTTATAATTAAATATAAACTCAATGTATTTGCGTTTCTAAAAAATTAGGATAACACACTTTGTAACAAAAACATTTTTTGTATTATCAAATATAAATATTACATTTTATGAAATGGGGTTTTTTTTCTACTTGTATAGATTATTGGACGACTAGGGTTACGGCAGAAGTGGAATTAGAATATCTGATTAGGCCCTGCCTTTCCTCCGACCACTTGCTGGCCAAAACAAAGACAGTCGTTCGCTTCGAATGATGCACGGTTGATCGCGTGTGTTGGCACTGTTTAAAAGGCGCTTTCAAACGTGCCGCAAGAAAGTGAATTAACTATTCGTAGTTTATGAATGATGACCATCACCGTTGAATCGCGTCGCACAGTGTAGCGAGCCTATGGGATTGTAGGACATTATTAATATATCCAAAACTAATAAAGATAGACATATCAAATTTGGTATTTTTGTAAAGCTCCTTGGACGATCTTTATAATGGTGATATACTATACAGGGTGTTGCATTAAAAATATCATAATTTTTGTCTGTATATCTTTAGAGATAGTTGAAATTTGATAATTGATTCGAAATTAACAGAATTAACAAAAAAACTGATAATTCTGATAATTAACGAGTTATAATAATTACTTTTCGATTACCAGAATCTTGAATATGTTAAAAGCATTTATAATTATTGTTATTGCAAGTTTCTTTTACTTGCTCTTTTGCCAAAATTCTACCTTTTAAAAAATTACCGTAGGTAATTGTTGCCTAGTAAATATGATCTGTTTGTGTGTCGCAAATATTTGTAATTTAAAGTATGATATTTTATGGGTCAAAAGTAAAAATAAAAAACTAATCCTTTGCTAAACATTTCTTTTTGTTTTATTTTTGTTAATAATATTTTTAAATGCAATTACTGCATTAATCTGCATAAATCTTGTTTTAATGACTTGGTAGACTAGTGTTAAAATGTTAATTAATTTATTTTATAGAAAACAGAAAATGTTCTATAAGTCTCCATAGAAGACTACGTGAGGTTTGTTGCAAATAAATATCTTTATTATTTTTTGATTAACATATTTCTACAGTTTTCTGCGTTATGTTTTATTCTTTTTTGTTCTGCTTTCAATTTCAATAAATTAATAAAATAAATAAAACCAACAAAAAATACTATTAAATAAAATTTTTATTTAAAAAAATCATATAATAATATATAATAGCATAGAAAAGAAAAAACTATACAGGAGGGAGTTTGGAGATATTTACAAAGATTAAGATAAACAAACGACATTGTAACGTGTTGAGTGTCTAATCTTGAGGAACTTAACCTAGTGATATAATTTAATAAAAACAATCTTATAATTAATAAAATCAACAAAACATCAGTCTTCAAACATCCAGATTGGTTCGGTAACTTGTGTGGCAGTGTAGTTACTTTGGGCACCTCTTTTTAATCTGCAAAAAAAAGAAAATTCTTTTAGAAAAAACATAGTTAGTTTTAATTCAGTTTAAACAAATATTTTACTGGTAATACTATATAATTAAATAATAGTGTCAAGGGTATAAGGGAAGAATAAAATTGTATTGTAGTCTATAGGTATTATAATGAGAAAATATAAAGAAGTATTGAATAAATAATTTAAATTCAATCTATAGTTGGTAATCAGTTCTATCAAACATTTACTTTTTAAAATATTTTATTTCTAAATAAATTTTAAAAATGTCGAGGTCAGATCTGTGTCTATTTGACAAAAATCTAAATAAATGCAGCCAGCCTTTTTGTTCATGCTCTACCAAGGATAGCTTCATTTATAATTAATTTTGAAATATGTAACATGTCTATTTTAAATTAATATTTAATATAATCCAAATCCTTACTTGCAAAAATTAAAGAAGTTCTTTTGCTTTGCAATTTGCAGATAAATGTATGCGATTAACTCGTTTGGCGCCAACAAAAAGATTTGATTTATAATCTAGTAAGATTGCGGCAGTGTTTTTTCTTTTATAATTTATTATTACGTACATATTAATACTGACAAAGCCTTTAGGAACAATTGATCGTGGCATAGAATGCTTAGTGTTAGCCATTAAAATAAAATAAAAACAATATTTCAATATCAAAATCAATCAACTGACATCTAAGTTTAGTATGTTTTCAAAGTTCTTATTATTTTCGGTAATTTTCTAGAAACCTGTGGCAACTCCGATTTTGATGAAATTTGGTATACGGGGGTTTTTGGGACGCTGATCACGAATCTGTAAGAATTTTTGGCGGAAATGGTTCGTTTTTGAGATATCCATTATTAAATTTGAATTTTACACTAATCCTATTTTCACTGTACTCCTCCTTCTTTTTGTACACAATTTATGATTTAAAGCTAAAGGGGCATAAAATATTTGAAATTCACCTTTTAAAACCACATTTTTCTATGTCTTTTGCATCTTTTATTAATAAAATTGCGAAAGTTCAGTTTAAAAATGCGGCAGCGATGTTTAAACGGTGGCTTCATAGCTTGCTGCGACTGAAAACGCAGCTATGCAATTTAATGCAAAAATAATGTAAAATACGTAAAAAAGGGGTTTTAAAAGGTGAAGATCAAATATTATATGCCACTTTAACTTTGAATCAACTTTGACGATGGATATCTTGAGAACAAAACGTTTTCGCCAAACAATTTTTTCAGATTCGTGCTGCAGGTTTCTAGAAAATTACCTTATTTTCAAATATTTATAAAAACAAGATAAATTACCAAAAAAATTGTGTATAAAAGTCGCAAATCAAATTTAAAAAATAATTTAAATTTTAAACTACTACAAATCTTACATCTCTAATCACTGGGTGTATAAAAACATTAAATTAGTTGTCGATTAATGATACTGAATATATGTACCAATAAAAACATTTAATGTTTTATTTCATCTGCAATTTTTAATTTATTCAGTTATAAATTACGTGTATAATGGTAAGCAAAAGTTCTAAGATAATTTTTGAATTTTGGATGTTTCGTTTTGAATTGAAAATGGCACACGTTATAATATATTATTTTTAATTTATGTTATTAACTTTTTAGGTATTTAGAGTGACAGTAAAATGCAGCAGAGGTAAGTCGTTTCATTCAGTCGATTTATTTTTTGCAATATTATACAAAAAAGTTGGTTAATTCATTTATCTTTATAAGTTTTATAAGTTGTTAAAATGAATGCCTTAAATTTTAAAGCACCCTGTAATTTAGTGTTATTAAGTTATTTAAACTGGCTGCATTTGTATAAGGAACTTCTTGCAGTATTTGGACAACCTTAAACAAATTGCGCATAAGCGGAACTTAACCTTAAAAAACCGCTAAATGACAAGGTTATTATGACTTAGCTAAATAATTATCAAAATTTTAGTAATGATTATCTTTAAATTAGATATAAAAAATGTATAGTCAATTTGGTTTCCAAACCCTACCCTTAGTAATTGTCTTGCACAAAATACTAATTATGAAATATTCAGACATGACTTTAATGACCTATATCTACGCCCAGTGATGTAAGATACTATTGCCAATAAATTATTCCAATGGTTCTAGATCTAGAATGTAAGTGACCATGATATTAGTTACCTTGCAATAAATCTATTGAAGATATACTAAAAATGCATTCTGTTGTCATTGATTTCAATACCGTTATATCCCCATTGCTAACGGTTTTCTAATTAAAAGAAAAACTTTAATTGCTTTATTAGAGCAAAGCAAAAAACTTTAAGTCTAACGGTTTTTTAAATCTAGTAATTACGTAGTTTTAGGTAAACTTTAAAAATTAACTAGTGAAATTATAAACCATTTTTTAGCATTTAAATAAGAAAATTATGTTAAATATAAATGAAGTAAATATAATTATGACGTAAATATATTAAATATGAGTTTAAATTAAATTGTATTTTTTAACCCAACCCTACAAATTTAAAGTCTAAATACAAAAACATTATTAACCGCATGATTCCTTCCTAAAAGTTTCATTACTTTCAACATGAAGTGTAATTCCTAATACCTAACTACCTACTACGTAATGGTTTTGTCTACGCCTGTAAGTGTATCCATTATTAATGAGATTTCAAACAGGTAATATAACTCATTACCCAAGGCCATAACTCATGGTTATTACCCACATCCATTACCCACGGCCGTCATGATGTGCTTTAAATGTGCATAAAAACAATAATTTTCGACAACCCCTATTTCTAAGTCACATATAAGTATAAAAATATCTAATAAGTACGTAATTAACTTATATTAAAATCAATTTTATTCAATAAAAAAAATCGCAGTAAGCTATAATATCGCGTATGCTATGGCTGACAAATAATCTGTCATAAATCGAGAACATTAAATTATAGTCATTTAGTTATGTAAATAATTAAAAAAAAAAGTTGTTTTTAAATGTTTAGTATGAAGCTCGCACGAAATATTTATTTTCTTTCGTAAAACTTAGAGCAAAAGTCAAACTCTCAAAAATCGACTGCGTTAAAACCATGTCAAACATAATGCAAGCTCAGCTGATCTTTAGCTGCTACTATGTATAACCTTTGGTTTTATATAGATTTTAAATGTCACTAGTCGACATTAAGAATGCATCTTACACCACTATTATTCAATCTTTGTTTTCGCGACACAGCCGACTTTGCCATTATACTTTATTGCGTAATTTTATGGCCTTCCGTAACAACAAACTTGTATAATTTATATTATTTCATTGCCTACTCATTCGTTTATCTGCTTGTATATCTATAGTGCATCCTTACTTTAAAAGTGAGGGACAATCAAAAGTTATAAAATTTCTATGCACTGTCATGGATTGTCAAAAATATAGTATAATTACATTACAAGTGTGGAAACACTATCCATTTCACTCGAATTGTAATATTAACGAGTGTAAGAAAGTCATTTTCACACAAGTAATGTAAACTATTTTTCCTACGACCACAAATTATTTACCAAAAAACTAAATTTCAAGTTTGTTTGTCTGCTCAGAAATATAAAAACAATTAAAAACTTTGCAACCCTACGGTGATATAAGGCATTTTTGTGCATGAAAACAGTGTGCTATTTGTTATTTACATATGTGGTCGTAGAAAAAATCAACAGGAGTAATATTAAAATAATAATATATTATTACAATCAAAATTCCAAATAAAATTTAGTGACCAAATAAAGGGTTATCTAAATATTCCTTTAAAATTTTAAAATTAAGTTAAACATAAACATTGCTACAGTATAAAAAATAAGACACGGAAATGCCAATTTACCAAATTGTGTTATTCCCATTTTTTATATAAGTAACCAAAACTTTGCGATTGTATTTTTCTAACATCACCTACGGCCACTAGATAAATTTGCGTCCAATCATAGCCACCTAGATGCAATATTAAAAATGACTCTAAAAAATCACTATTTAAAATATCACAGTCTTACTCAAAATTGTCTCAGACATTCAAAAATGTCAAAACATACTGAGTGTTCCATTTAAAAATTCAAAATTAGTGCTATTTTCGGTTAAATTGGAGGTGACTGGAAAGTAAAAAATATGCGTAAATTCTCCTCTGCTTATACCATTTACCTATATCAAATCTCATTTTAATATGTCAAATACTCTGGGATTTATGGCTTGTCTAATAAAATGGTTGATACCCGGTAGACGTAAGTTAATGACCGACCACCATCATATATATTAAATTCCATTAAAGAAAAAAAAACAAACAAAAAGAATGTCTGTTCACCATAAAATTTGCATTACTGCTTGCTGTGGAAAAAGCGAGTCTCACCGTTAATATACCTACTACAACTTAATAAAATTGAAAGTGAAAGCTTTATAAATGATTTCACTCCATTTACATTGTTATGTTAATGATTGTTTGGGTATTAGGTATTCTAAATAGTCCACTTGCAGCAACGACCTTGTCAGAGGCATTCGACAAGGTCGGGTTTTTATTTTATTTACCTACACACCTGCATTAAACCTAGTACCCTTATGGTACCATCGACCATTGTTAAGCTGTGCAGAATTATTTTTGGATGTCTAAACAAATAATATATCTTTTAATAAGCCTTTTTATTTCTCTAACTATATTTTTAATTTTCTATTAAATAATTTATTTTTTAAGATAAATATGGCATAGATTATCCACCTTCGTAATCGTAATTTCATTTTTATTTGTTTAATATGATTACGAAATTTTAAAACTTTAAAAATATGACAACAAAAGACATGGATAGTTTTGGTTAGTTGATTTTTTTTTCCTTTAAATAAGAAATTAAAAAAAAGATTCAACTAACCGGAATTAACCATTTACCCCCCTTCACCAATGTGACAGTTTTACATGATCGTCTGTAACGTTTCAAATCAATCAAATTTAACGTCCATGTGCTTTTTACTGTAGTCTCTGAAAGAGATACTGGTAGTGTTTCTTAGTGTATGTTCACCAATTAAATAGTAATAATAATAAATTAGAAAGCAAAAATAAACTAAAAAGTAAAAAAGAAACAATTAAAAACATAAATTAAGCCAATTTAAAAAAATAAATAAAACTAATAAAAAAGTAAGTAATAACAAATGCGCTAAACTACTAAATGTTAATAAATAAATAAGCAAAAGCTTTAATAGCATAAGTTATTACTAGACTTTTTTGTTTATTATTTTATACTTTTGGTGAGTTTTATTTTTTTTAAAGTTGGTTTAATTTTTTTAAAGAAGTGTTTATTCTTATTACATTTGTAATGTCAACTAAGCCAATTTGCAAATGCATTTAATTTACCGCTGGCCTTCTTTTTACATTCACTCTTGTACGTTTTGTATAAATAATCTCTTTTACAATCTAAAAATACTTGTATTTTGCACTTACGACAGATCATATAATTTTATTTTTATACACAACAATTCAATAATAGGTTATGGTATTGTATGGCATCACCGACTGGCTGCCGCATAGCCTTTGGCTTTAGAACGGTGACCTTGAGAAAATGCAATAAGGAAATCTATATCAGCTCACGAGATTCTCTGTGTCGGCATTTTATCTTTTTTCTTTTCTTTTGCTTGTACCTTAACGTGTTTTTTTACAGAAAAGCTGTGAGTAAGACAGACATAAAACAAATTGTGTTGTGTTTGTAGATATAAAATAAGTCGTAGTTTGCTTGATTTATTAAAGCTACTAAGTAGTTGTGATGTAATTATTTTTATTTGAAACTTTAATCCAATTAAGAAGAAATACATGTAATTAAAGCAACAAAAATATTACAACAGCTTCAAAGAGATACTTTACCAATGATGCGTATACAGAAATAATATCTCTTTTATGGTCTTTATTTTTTGACAATAAGAAGGAAGCAGAAAAAGATCTTTTGAACCAGCATTATGCTATGATCAGTTTTGGTTCTTACAGACTGCTAAAGTTGCTTTATAAATCCCAATATTATTTAATTTTCCAAAGTTCTGGTTAGTCCAAATATTTTTTACTTTGTTTATTTTAGTCCTTGGCAGACAATTTTTAAGTGTTTAAAATTTAGCAAACTTAACACAAACTTATTATAAGTTCACATTTTTTTATTATCAAAATTGGGTTTACAAATTATAAATTTATGTCCTTTAAATCTATATACCTAATAAAAATAGGATGTTAAAAAAATGGTAACCTTAAACTTCGAGGAAAAAATCTTTTGATTTAAATCTCCGTAATATTATCCAAGCGGAAGTGAAATAGAAATAATAAAACGCATAGCAAATTAATACTGATATACAATCAGAATCTAAAATCAGAAGAAGTCACACTTGAGCAAACAGAAGATTGCTAGTTTTAATAGAAAAATTATTGTTCCTGTAGAAAAATATTGCAAGTATTTCCGGTACCAAATCTGACTACGGAAGACATTTTTAAAGTTATTAAGTGAATAAAAAGTACTAATATTTTTAAATAAAACTGTTTAGAAAATTTCGATGCATGAATCAAAATAGCAAGTTGGTTAGAATCGTTAAGAAAAAACAATACAATTATAATAATACAAGATCCAAATAGAAAAAGCCTTTTAACCATCTTCTTACCGGGTGATAACTAGTTTTTAAGAAGTATGGTATGTAAATAAACGTATCGTATATGGGTTGTTAACTTTAAAATTTTAGACACGTCCCGTATAATGTCAAATCTCGGATGCTAGTCAGATGCTAATTAGGGTCAATAAAATATGTTTTTTAAATTAAACATAAATCCACCAAAAATTCTTCTTCCTTCGCTTTGCGTCGGGAAATAATACAACCTCTAGCTGAATCTAGATATTTTTTCCCTTGTATAATAAATAACTATTGATATAGAACAGTTTCTCATCCTTATACAGGAGGGTGATGGTTGCTTCTTATTCAGATCTTTGTATTAAGTCATCATTTGTCCCAAAATATTAATTTATAATAAAGAATAATAAAAAAGAATGACTTTAACCCTTAATTAGGCGCGTCGGTGTATTTTGTACATCAATTATTAAAAAAAAACAACACCATTTGTTTAAAAAACGGATTTCTTCTACTACAGATCCATGTATCTTAGGAAAAGAATATCCTTGATACGCTGTGACGAGACGGTCTTGGTTAAAAATCGTATTGGATTGTGAGAATCTCGTTATTTATTTGTAAACGATGCCTAAAATACACCGCCCGACTTAATGTTATATATTAATCGACGCAGATTTTTCTTTTTTCTTTTTATTTTTTTATAAAATTTTTATAGGTTTTTTAAAAATATACAATTATTTACATCGGCAACAGCATCCAAGACAAAAGCATGTGTTATAATAAAAGTATTTCCTGGTCCAAAAACAGAATCAAGAGATACTGATATTGAAACTGAACTTGATGTATTTTATGTTATATGTATGTATTTTTATGTTATGTTTTGATTTTGTTAATAAGAATTTAATAATTTTTAGGTTACACATTTTAATAAATGCATTTTTAGTATTAAACATGAAATTCTAGTTAATATTTGTAAAAAAGAGCTTTAAAACATTTACCCATTTATTTGTGTATTAAATACACCATGCGACCAATTACTGTAAAAAAATTTACGCGCCTAAATAAAGGTTAATCTCGTTAAATCCATACAATTATTCTGTGTTGGGCCACTGGTAAGAATTTTGCTGTTTCGCTTTCAAGCACAAATTACATCCAGTTTACTGGTTTAATCAGCCCAAAAATAGCCGAAAAAGGAAAAAGAGGACCTTTAAACGCCTGCTATACCAGCACCACACACCGAGTGCTTGGGGTCAACGTTTCATCGAGAGCAACAAACTTATGTGGTTAAGGCTTGATGTCAATAAAAAAATAAATAAACATTATTCCGTGTTAGCCGTGAAAGTTGTAAAAACGAACATTGGCTTTAAATTATATTCTGTTTAAAAATTATGCAAATCAGCTGTTTGTACAATAATTGTTTATTAGGTCGGTGACGAGCAAATATGAAAATTAATATCATAATTATATGACTTTACATATATTTGAATCCTTTTTCATGCGTGATGCATATTGAAACTAAACAATAAAAAAACGATTAAATAGTGTACCGAACTGATGTTTCTAAATTGTTCTGTCCGTAGTTAATAACGATTATCCTAATATATATATATATATATATATATATATATATATATATATATATATATATATATATATATATATATATATATATATATATATATATATATATATATATATATATTAGTTACTACATACGCATTTTATCTCTATTTCTCGCAGGTCACTAAAATTTATAATTTAATGTTTACTATTTTATTGTTTCCTTAAACATTTGCTATTTTTATTAAGGGATATCCAGTTAGACGACTAAAAAAGCCAATTTTTCAAAATATTTTTCTCTCTTTTAGTTTATTAATTTATAATTTGGTACATATATTCCGTATACTATTAGAAATATATTGACATATTTAATTTGTCAAAAAACAAAAATTTAAAAGCCTCTGTAGCCTATGTCCAGGCGCTCCTCTAAAAAAGACGTTTGCAGTGACCACTATATATCTGGACTGGATCATCTTAAATAAAACATACAAACGTATCTAGTTTCAGAAAGGTATAATCTATAAATTAATCGAAGGAATAGGCAAACCCCATTTTTTTCACAAAATGGTAGTTTCTCAAAAACAAAAATCGATATCGGCCCCAAATTTAGGCAATAAATTATTTATTTAAAAAATATAATAACAATAAAAAACAATTAAGTTATTGCCAAAAACTATATATCTAAAAAGCTTTTGTCAAAATTTGAAAGCGATCAGTTCAAGAAATCGTGGTCACCGTCTTCGAAAACACTGTTTTGAGAAAAACGCCTTTAATGCTTTAAGAAACCTATACACTTATTTGAAAAAGGGGCCTATTATAATTGTATTCGACTATATAATTCTTTACCTACTCTAGTGCAACGTATAGATAATTTTAAGAAATTTAAAAAAAGTATATTTAAAATGTTGATCGACATAGAACCTTATGATTTAAAAGAATACTTTATAGGAGCTAGAGCCATCTTGTAATTATAGATTTATTTTTTCTTTTTGTTATTTGACGCTATTTCTATTTATGTATTGTACATAATTATGAAATAAAGATTGTTTATTATTATTTAAAAAAATTATACATCTACGCGCATTTTTCCGAAAGTATTTTAAAGATTAATTTTAAATTTTCAGAGAATATACGTAAATAGATGTGTACTCGAAATGTGCTTGAAAGCAAATTGATTTTTTCAAAATGGCAAGTGGATATAACCCCTTAAACAATCGCTTAAAATTTAAAAATAAACCCAGAATTATCAGCCATATCGTACAAATAATGTAGCTACCATGGGTCAAAGCAAATGGTACTAAAAATAAACTAGAAAACGGAGAAAGGCCAAACACTATTTCTCCGATCGGACGAAAATCTACCTATTTCCAATACTTTTTACCTCCAAAATACATTATCTGTAGGTAGAATGCATTGCTATGCAATGTAGGTACTCTTCCGAAGCTCAACTTTTCCAATGCTTTAAATATTTACTTATGATGTTTAACAAAGTCAATCTACCACAGCACATGACAATGTGATACTATACTAACGTGGTAAATCAAGATTAAATAGTTATGATATTTATTTAAGGAAATTAATAAAATAATAATGTTTCATAATACATAAAGTAAAAAACTAATGAATCATTTAAATCGGTAAAAAAATAGTATGTGCAACTCGTAGAAAAAGCATATTTTTGGACTCTTGGTGGTCGCTGACTTCACCATCGTCCAGAGATATATCGCTTTTTCTGCATGTTACATAACATACTATTATTTTAAACAAAGAATTACCCCTTGGTTTTCGCAGTTATTTTTAAAACACCCCGAATAAACAATGACTGGCAAATTGCCTTTTCTTTTGATTCTACAAGATGTTTAAATAAATGACTAAACCTCGTGAACACTCTGTATATTTACACATACCTTTATTATTAGGTAAATATTTGCATATAAAATATATAAATGTTTTACGGGTAGTAAAATTTTTATTAGTAATAAACTAATTAAGTTTAATTATTTTGATTTATATAACCTAATATTTATTTTCTGGTTTAATAATATTTAAGCCAGTATTTGAATCTATATTATCAGATAGTCAACAGGCATAAAAAGATAGAAATCCCGCCACTGAACTGTCGATGTCATTGCTCTCATCTATAGGTATAACGAGACTCCAGCTGTGACGATTATTTTGGTAACTATGTGAACTGCATATAATCAACATCGCAATCAGTTTAGAAAGATACACATGCAGGTCTTTTACCTCGTTGATGTTTTAACACTGGATTATGTCACTGATAATTTTTAATTCCTCTTTACAGTTAGATAACTAACCCTTAAAGTAATTAGTCAGGTAAGGGTCCCTATATATTAATATAAGAAGAATTAAAATAAAATTAATAATATTAATATTACAGTTTTTGACTAAATAACAATCTTCATATATCGGGTGGTGATTTTGATACCTTTAAATATTGGCTACCTAATTGATTTAAAAGAATATTGTATTAGACAATTTTGAAGACGTTAATAGAATAAGCTCCCACACTAAATTATAAATCAGCCATTTAAATGCAATTTAGGAAAAACAATTTGTTCAGTCGTTGAATACCTCATACATACCACCGTCAGTAATGAGTAAAATGACTTGTTATTTTTTATATTGAGGTTTGACTTTAATATCTATTAGTTATTTATCACTATTTATTCATTATATTTCAACTTGTAGATTCATTAGACTATGTCTAAGGTATGCAATGATTTTAGATATAGTTGTGGCTTATTAGAAAATTACGGATTTTTGTATGTAACCTTATCTTATTAAGGTTTTCAAAATAGTTCAATACAATTTTGTTCTAAAATCAATAGGAAAGTCAACATTTACAAGTATCCAAATTTACATAATATGTCCTGTGGTCAGTCTAGCAATGCAACTTTCGGTATACAAAATTGTTTTCTAAATTACTGACACAGCTTTTTTTAGAATCTTGCAAAATATTTAGTGCCACTGGATTTTGCAAAATGTAAACAGAAACAAATTATTTGTTTAAGAAGTGTCTTCTGGACTTTTTTGTTCTAATGCTCAGTTTAAAAAAACGATTATTTTATTAATTAGTGCAGTTTACTTCAATAAGTATATTTGTGATAATTTTTTAGAAAACATTGTAAGTATCAAAAGTTTTTACCTTAATTTGCTCGACCATAACTCATCTTTACCTTTCATCAGTTTTTAATAAACTGGTTAAACTATTAAAAACGTAGCCGCCCTTAAATTTTATTAACAATATTCTGTAACACTATGACAGCAAAATATTTAATTTAAACATGTCATTTTGATACTAAGCGTAACTCTAATAATAAAATGACAAGCTGGAAGATAAATATATTTTAAGCAAAAAAACATGTAGCTATTTTTTTTAATTTATTAGATTATCACCATAAAAACATTTTGTTTTTTCATTACATCATTAAAATATGCGGACATTAAAACTGAAATATAAAACAGACAACTTTATGTTTATGGTGCATGTTTAAAACCGATTAAAAGTTTCTTTGCTCGCATTGAAAATTTACATTAAATTAAATTAAATAAATTACTTAAAAAACTTTAATTGCTTTGACAGAAGTAAATTGCTGCATCTCAGCGCAAAACGTAATAATTTTGGGTTAATTAGCATACATGCAGCAGTGCTTTAAAAATAATAATACTTTTTACCAATATAGAAAACCCATGATAAATTAAAATAAAATGCTTTTAAAAGTTTGTTTTTATTGCTGAAATTAAGCTAATTAGCTTAAGCTTCCTATCCACATCTGTAAGTTTGTTATTCCTAGATATACTAAAAGACAAGTAAAGAAAATCCTAAAAGATGTTATTGATATTATTTTATTTAATGGTTACTTCATCTAGAATATTTGTAATTAGCTTTCATTAAAGGCAGACGACGAGGAAAAATAAATTACTAATATCAATTTAAAATATTATTTCTTGGCAAGGGAAAAACATTTGTAAGTAAATCATTTGTTTAGTATCTATACCACTATCGATTTAAATTAAGGTTAGTAATGATACATTAACTAATATATATACAAATTTGACTTCATTAAATTTAAATTATCTTAATACATTTATATTCAGGAATTTCTGTCTCTAAACGTTGCAAAGTTAAAGATAACACTTATCTCATCTTACTATTAAAGTTATTAGAAATATTAAAGGCTGAATTAAAATCTAACATTGATTAATTCTGTTTTATAATTATTATAATTTAGAGTGCAAGTCCAAGCAGGTTGCAAGTTGTATATTTTTCTTACTTATTAGGTATTAGTTTAAAATGTTGTTTTTGTTTAATAATTAAACATAGGATTATTAAATAGTAGTAAGCAAATTGAATATTTTAATTTTGTTTTGGATAGTTTCAATTAAATTAAATTAAAATATAAGATTTTCAATTTATCAAGTTTTATTGTTTTTTAATGCGTTTTGAGTTAACTTGTAGAAAATTTATTGCTACATACCAAAACTAAAGCATCCTATTTAACTTTATGTCAATATAAAACGAAAAGCTTGGATTCCTGTTTCAAATAAGTTTTAGTGTTACATAAAATAATTCTAAAATGACTTACTTCTTAAGAAGAAAAAATGTTATGTAAAAATACGTATTTACTGTCCTTTAACTTACAATATTTTATCTACACACAATTTGCCGTATTTACTTGACAAACCAGAAAAACCTTAACACATAATTTATACAGGGTGTAATTTTATTGATGGCTAAAAGTACAGGATCTGATTCTTAAGCTTATTTTAGAAAGAAAAGTTCATATAAACATATGTCCTATACCTATTAAGTTTTGATTTACAGGGTGTTAAAATTTCAAAAACAAAAATCTATTTTTTTAAATATCCTAAATATCCTTTAACCAATTTGGTTTTAATTTGAAAATATTATTAATGACATTAAGGGGATAATTTATCACTAACTTAATTACATTTAATAAGTACAGTGGCGTCTCAAAAGGCAAATGAAGGAATAATTTCAAGATAGAAACGGTACTCCACTGACTGTGTAAATGTGTGTAACATTTTTTTGCTATCTTTAAATTAAGCAAATAAAATTCGGCTTTAATGTCTCTTATAAATAAGTATAATATAAGAAAATAAATGTTTTTGAAATTTTTGCTTTTTTAAAAGTGTTAACACCCTGTATCTCAAAAGTTAGGACATTTAGGACATATGTTTATAGGAACTTTTCTTCCTAAAATAAGCTAAGATATCATATCCTGTATTTTTAGCTATTAATTTAATAACACCCTGTATATTATTAAAGAAATTAATTAATATGAATGGCAAATATTTTTTTCATTGCAATTTTTTTGATCATTTTGCGCATAATAAGTCTTTTTTCTAAATGCAGCTTATTTCCCCACAAACTAACGCACTTAGATGTTTTTAAAAATAAGGTATTATCATATTTTAAACCTTAAATCTAGAAAATAAATTTGTTTTAATATTTTATTTTTCTTTTACCACAGTTATAAGTTATATGTTTAAACGCAATGACATTATGTCTAATAACTAAATATATGATATTAACTTAGAACTAATCCCTTTAATATAAATAAGGTCGTCTCCTTAAGACTTAAGCAATTTAAATTATCTTCATATGCCTGACTCTGGACATGGTCGAGTATAAATCGAATATCCTTTTCTTTTTCTTTTTAATTAAAGCCCTATAATCTTAAAATAATACTGGCTTTGCTTCGCAAACCCCAGAAAGAGGCTTTACTTTATTTTAATAACAGTCCTTATCGGCTTGTTTTAAAGAGTTTTATTGTGAAGGCTTAAAATCATCCATGCATTCCACAATAATTTTTATATTCTTTCTTTACTTATTCAAAAATAAAATCTTCTTAATGCAGTTATTTTTAATAAAATAAAACAAAAAATATACTTTGTTCATAGTCACTTTAATTGAATGTTTAGCCGTGACAGCTGTTTCGTAGTACAACTACATTTTCAAACGTTATTTTTACCAAATAAAAAGCAATAGTATCAATTGTAAATTTATTTTGTAATGAGTGACAAATCCTACTTAATATTGAAAAGGTGTAGTCGCGTTGGGTGGAGTTTTAATGTGCAAAAAATGCAAAAGTAGAGCAATAGGTTATTGTATATGGAATTTAATAATTTGTGTGAATATTAATTCTGTTTTATTTTTTCACTATGAAGGATATTCTGTAATACCTTGTCATAAATAGTTCAGTTTGATTCAAAATCAATAACAATTTAATTCAGCAAGTTTAATATTACAAGTAATATAAATAATATGCTTATTATTGTTATAATTGCCTTACAAGAGATCTATTTGTTTATCTGGGTAAACTGGTTAATGGTGACAAATTATTTGTTATTAGCATTTATAGGATATAGTATAAGAAACAACCGAAACTTCTATATTTCTTCTATTAACTATTTATTTTTTAATATTGGGCATAAGAAATATATTGCCGTCCTAAGCCAAAAAGACGCATCTTAATATATTTTCGATTTATATGTTATGGTTCTTAAGGACCATATTTAACTTATTCCCTTAGCAAAAAGACTCATTTTACCTCCATAGTGCCTAAAAATTGAGAACAAAACTAGACGCATTTAAAAAAACATAGAATTCTCCAAGTTGAAATATTGAGATTCGTCTTTTTGGCTTGGGACGGCAGTATAAGTGATTATAAATAGATAGTAAATAAGTATTTTACTAACGTACAAGCGTAAATTTTTACTATTATAGCAATAAAAAGTTTGCACGTTTAAACTTATTTTTAGTTTTAAACATGTTTTATTTCAAGCAATTTTAAAAATTAGTAAAAAACAGGTACCTACTTTACGTTCAAGTAAAAATTGAATTTTTGACCAAACGCCGTAGATTATTGCTACAAATTGATATCCAATGGTTGCATTTTAGGTTTTGGACCTTTTATAATGAATAAAGTTTTTCTAGAATTCAATAAAAAAAGAATTCCATATATCACTAACTTACGTAGAAACACAGTACTTAATAAATTTATAATTTAATAAAAATAAAGCATTTAACCATTTTTTTCTGATTTAAAATATTTGAACATGTATTTACTTGGTTCACAGCATTAGCAACATAATATATTAATTAAATATGGTAAATACTCATGAAATATGTTTATTAAGTGATTGACCTTGGCCAAACAAATTTAACAAATATTAAAAACTTTAAAAACAAACCTACTTTAAATAGCAAGTTATTATATTTTATTTATTACCCCACACTACGCATCACAATATTTTGTATAATAACATTACTTAAACAAAAAGTATAAAAAAGATATTGTTTTACTGAAACTTTATCAACTTATCTCAATAAACCTAATGAGCTAAGATTTTGTAATCTGTAGATTTGAAAAGGGGTTTTAAAATATTTTTTAATCCTAACTAATAGACAAAAAATCTTTATTATGCAGTAAACTAGAATAAAAAGCTGGACTCCAACTTTGCAAAGACTGTAGCGTATTAAATATTTTAAGATCAAGGTTCCGGTTATTTTTGTATTTCACGAGATAGCAAGGTCATCAACATTTTATGCAGCATTATTGGTGTTATTTAACTTTTGCACCTATGAAGAATTAATTAAGAACTCTTATCCTTTATTTACGTAATTATTATTTATTAAAATCATATGATTGACAATTGCAAAATGTAGTTTAAATTTAATCGTTTTCTATTTATACAGTCTTACATATATAGGACCAGTTGCTACCGTAGTTAGGTAACAATAGTCGGGTTATTTTATATTGACAAAAATGACTATGGTTACTGACTTGTTAAACCAATAAAACACATTTTTTTATTGTAGTAACTAGGGTTACTGACTTTAAACCGGTGTAATACATTTTTTGTTTAGCTGTTTTTCTTTAAATTTAAAGTGACAAAAGTAGACAGAGATTATAATTAGAGTGGTTATAATATTTAAAATAATTTAATATATTTTGCTACTTTTTGCATTTTTATATAATTGACTTAGATTATTTAAACTGTGGATACTTATTTGTTTTAAAGCAATTTATATGAATATGCAAAAATTAAGAATACATATACCATTCCATTTTAGGTAACGCAAGTCGAAAAGTTTCTTTTAATATTATAAACGTTAAAGAAGTCTTAGAAACTGCTATTAATTAGGAAAATCTGTGTTATTTACCTCAAACGAAATTATTTTAATAATTTAAATATCCATAAAAACTAAATGTTACTTTTTTAAATACTGCTATTACATATATTTTTCTTTAAAGTCAATAAAAAGGTTAATTTTTGAACCTGTGTCACTTTTACAAAAGGGTGTGAAATATGATTTATTAAATTATGCATAACAACATATATATGCTAAATTTAACTTTTAGAATAACCATTTGGGAACGCAAAAATATGCCATTGATTACGAAAGCCGTTTTAAACCCAAGTTATTATTAATTATATTTTAATTTTTTAATAATTTTATGCATTAAAGAAATTCATTTCCAAATCATTTTATTGTATTTAAAAGAGCATAGAAAATTAAAAAGTAGCTAGCAATACTGTAACTATAAAATGTTTTTAAGGATAAAAATTTAACGGTCTTTCAGTAATCAAGGAATTAAATTTCGCCGTCAAACATATTTTTATTAAACACATAAAGTAATTAATATTAATTGACAGTGTTTTTTCCAATTCAAACAATAGCTAATTACATAAAGTTAAATAACATTTAACGATCTAACTACAATGAATATTGCGTAGGTGTCAGCGCAAACAAAAGTGGGCGCCAAGTTCGAAAACACAAACCGAGGTGCGGGGCCAATAACCCTAGTGATCTACAGGCGGAAGTATGGAAACTTCTCGTTTATTTTAAAATTTTGATAATTTAGAAATTAAAAATATAAAACTTTGTATTTTTGTGTATTTATTTAAAAATCAATGGATATTTAAAGATGTAAGATGAGACCGCATAAATCCCATTTTAAATCTGATAAAGAAGAAGTGTGTATAATATAACTATAAATTAAACTTACTATATTATTAAAAATTATATTTTAACTTAGCATTTTTCCTAAAAATCCAATTTAGGTTTAGTAAAATTACAATAAGAAATATATAAAATAATCTTTAACTAAACATATTTTAATATTTGTCCTGACATCCCGATGTATTTAATGCAAATCCATTGATATTTGTAAAATAAATATTCAAAATGTCTTAACTTAAGGAAAGAACCAATTCCTACAGTTATAATAAAAAGGTTTTTAGATCGCATGTCTATTTAAAACTCTAACTACTCTTTCTTTATACTTCTTAAAGAAAACAGAATTTGTCGAATGTGCTGATTATTATTTAATTATTAGTACTTACCAGAGTCTTTTCCGCCGACAACTGGATGTTTCCGGACGACCCCCGTCGCCCTTTTGACGATGGTGCCACATTAGTATAGTCCTGTTGGATCCAATCCCTTGCCTCTTATTTTTGCCATTGTTTAGGATTTGTAAAAAGTCTTTCAGTTTCAGAAGATGAAAATTCAACTAGATTTCTCAACACTAATCTTCTTTTAAAATCACTTAAGGAGCCTTAGTACTGGCCGGTGGGATCTAATTTTCCTCCATCCATGATTGATGATTTTAATTAGATCGTTGAAATATAGTTAAATTAGAAAATATACGAAAAAGATCAAATTAAATTGAGTTTCTGTGAAATGCAAGAATAGATCGCGATCGTAATAGAACTCTTAGTAAAGCCCGGTGGGGTCTAGACTACCGAACATACTGTGACGACGCGTAGACAGCGAATGAGCGTGCCACGGTCGTACCGAGCTTAAAAACGTGGCCGTGCGGGGGTGGGGGCGTCGCGTGCGCCGAGACGCGCGTCACCCATGACCCAGTCACGCTGCCACTGAACTTGCTCACCGGTCCTTGCGAATTCTTCGGTGAAGATTTTTGGTAATAGTTGATGAGAGATTGATGAACTCTTATTGCCTAGGTCATCAATAATTTCTGTATTTTTAAAGGAAAGTGATATTTAAATTAAAAATTTCTATTTTTGAATCAGTTTAGATCTCTACAAGTACATATATCAGTTTGGCAGATTTTTTTATTCGATACTTTGCGTCCGTACATTCTTTTTAATAAAATTTAAATAATTTGTTATAAAGTCAGTTTTAGTTTTAGGTAACTTATATTAACAAATATTTGTTGGCTTTCAAAATAAGTTTTATTATTTTAATCAGCATTTCTGATAATTTTTTTTTATTATTTTGTTTAGAAATATTTGAAACTAATTACATTAAATAATATAGCGGTAGCCTTTTCAACGAAATGCTAATAGGTTTTTATAAAAGTGGTCTTTGTTTTTTTAGTTTCTTTTAGGCGCTTAACATGGGGCTACACATTTTTGTTTTAAAGATACAAATGTAAAACTTAAAAAAACATGTTAAAAAACGACTAAAAAAGATATTTTAATAAAGTTTTTTAGTCCATATACTGGGTGCCCGGAAAGGTAAGGTTAGAAATGATGAGAGAAATAAAGTGAGTCAAAATAATGTTAATACTTTATATTAAAAAAAAGTTCTACCGCGCTTTGTTGGGGAGATATTGACCTTCAAAGTTGGTATAAAAAATTATTTCAACTTTAACTTTTGAACTCAGTTACAATGATACTTGTGCTATTAAATAACATTATAATAATGCTTTTTTCATAGGTAAACGGCTGTATAGTAATTCGGAATTATACATGGTGCGACAATCTTTTTTCATTTATTTTATTCATTTTTAAAACTGGTGACAAAGTCGACATTTTGCTTTGACTGTTTAATTTTTTTATCTTTTTATCAATATTTACCAATTTAACCAACCCTGCATATCATACCGTTTTCGAGATCCTAATGGAGTTTCTCGAATTTGTAACACCCTGTATTTAAATAAATAATAAACCTTATTTAAATAAGAAACATTTTTTATGCTAAAAAGTAAACATGAAAAGAACGATTTTAAATCTGTTAAAGCTGTATTTTTACACAAAAGTCAGTGGCATCTTGATGATGTCAAAAATATTTGTCCAGGTGCCGCCGCCACGTCACTGCACTGAATAAATTTAATGAGGTTTGTTCTAAATTAATAATATTAATATAATACTTTCAAATTACAAGAAAATAAAATAAATAATAGCTAAGATAAATACCAAAAAGCATTTTTTTAACTTAACTATTTTAAAAATGATAAAATTGTGGACTTCTGTTTATATGCACTTTTTGTCTTAAAAGTGCTAAAGAGTCGCTCGCCAGTTTAAAAATTACCGTACTTTTAGAACACTCTGTATATTTCTTATTTATGTAAAAACTATTTTGCTACTAAGTGACATTTTTCATTTTATCTTGTGCTAGCTTATTTTAAACTAATTTTTCCTAACAAATACTAACTATCTACAAAAAAAAATTTATTAAGTACCATATTATTTACGACAATAAATGCTTAGTAGATTCTATACCTACTTATATGTTTGATTTTTATTTAAATATATTTTTTTAAAATTTTAGCAGCTACTTTATTTATTTAATATTGCTAATTTACGCCATTTTAACTAAATAGCCTAGGTAGATGTACTTATTAGTTATTATTGTTAATTACTACTAATAATTGCTATGTTACCTTTTAAGTAATGAAAAATCTTGTAAGATAGGTCTAGTATTAATTTTAATAATGTTTGACGTCTAAATCTGACATTCAGCATATATTTAGTAATAAATAAAAATTTATTAAAAATTAGATATAAGTTTATATAAACTCGTTTACATAAATATTGTACCTATTTTTTATCTTTTGACACAAAGGCTAAAAGCCTAAATACTAACGTACCGTGGGTATCTTAAGCGAGGTAAGAGGGAGTTTATTGACACGGGACTTGAATACTTGAAGATTGGAGAGGGGGGAAAGACCTCCGCGGGAAGCAGGTTCCACACTTAAGAAGATTTAAGGATAAAAGAAAGAACAAAGTGAAAAGTTCGGGGCCGGTCCAATTGAACCTTATAGGGATGCATTCGTGTGTCACTACCACTTTCTCTGTTGAAAATCGTGAGTAAAGAAATTGTACTGGACAATTCTTTATAGCAGAAGCCATGAAAGTAAACCTATAAAAAAGCGATAAAATCTTGATTGTTTTATCCTCTAATGTATTTTCATGGCAACCGTAGATGTATTTTATTTTATTTTTGCAAAAACTAACTTGGTAACTTTTTTGTATTAAGTATAAATTAAATTAGTTATTAGTAACTATATTAACCATCTAATTAAAAGAAAACCATATCGATATGTAAAACTAATGATATATTGCAGAGCGTCCGAGAGACGCTACGTTAGTAGTTGCGCTACAAAAATTTACGTTAGTGTTTATGGGTTAAAAAGAGCTTTAAGAAAATACCACATTAAGTAGATCTAACCTTATTAGTTTCAAAAATATAGCTATTGAAATTAGGTAGTCAGGTAGGTAATAATTATTAAAGTACCGCCAGTGCCTTACTAAAGGCCTTAAATTTTCATGAAAAAATACTAAAAATAGGCAGGGGGTCCTGACTTTAGACCCGCACTGAATAATATAAATTAAATAAATTTAAATAAAAAAATAAATAGAAAAAGGATATTTTAGTTATGAATACGGCATTTTTTTTTTAATTTGGTGGTAATTGTATTCTAAAGAAATGAAATATTTGGCATAGTTAAACTTTTATTAACCATTGGCGTGCGGTTTTGAGGTAAAAACTTAATTTTTTAATATATTTGTGTTTATTCTTAAGTTTGTTTCTGTACGATGTTGTGATTTTTCTTTAATTTTGTTTACCCAAATTTGGTAAAAAGCCTATTTATAGCTTACTTGTACTAACCACTCACCTAAAAATTCTTGCTTTTATGCCAAACAGTGTTGCCATGTTTTTCATAGACGCCCTCTGATTTTTATTCTTCTTCCTTGATAAACCTGAATTAATGTTATAATACAATTTTACTTAAGATATCACAACATTTTTTAAAACCAATGATAAAAATCTATCCTTCCAAACTTATTTTACACTGCTGACAACGCTTCAAGAATTTGCGAGCCGGTGAAGAAGTCAATGACCCAAATCCTAAAAATTTTCGGCTTTAGTTGCTAACCAAAGCTAGACGAACGTATAGTGGGTCATTATATAGGAGTGTAAAGTTTTTCTTAAAATAGTAAAAACTTTATTTTATAGAGCGTGTCTTCGAAAGTTCCTACTTAATTATTAACTTTAACAAAAAAATGCCCCTTCTTATAAAGGTAATTAAAATTACCTGGAATTGATTATTGGATCCAGTAGGGTCTCAGTGGGAACCATAGTCAATAAAAAAGTACGACACTGACTTTATATAAAGTTTTTATTTTTTTTCCATATTAAGCGATATAAAACTAAACTTTTTATTTTGTTGCATTTTCTTCGTATGTCGCTTCGCTTAAAAAAGAAAAAAACTAAAGCTACTTGAATTTATTTGCAAAACAAGCAACATAAAATAAAATCCAAAATTAAAAAATAAACAATTTTTACCTTGTTAAAAAAGGGAAATGACGATTTCTGATAAAATACACGACTGCTGTTGAAATTTGTTATTGGGACCATCTTATTTTTTTATACAGGGTCATCCAAAATAGTGGGTTTGTCATTGGTAACTTTTACTCTAAATACGAAATAGTTTAAATAAGCAAACTAGTAGCATTTTTCATGCTCTTTAAGAGTAATGATTAGAAAAACAATTGATATTCGGGTGTTTGAGTTATAAAGAAAATAATAAATAAAAACCCTGGTTTAAATAAAACACTCTGTATATTTTATCATTATTAAAAAGATTTCTTAAAATCCCTTTAGAAAAGTCCTGATATTATATATCTAATTTTTCATAGTTTCGGAAAAATCGCCATCCTCAGGAGTTTTTTAATAAACTGGATTTTTTATATACAATTCCCTGTATATGGTGTCATTATTAAAAAGGTAATTTAAAGGGCTTTAAGAAAATACCTCATTTCATGTGTCTATCTTTTATAGTTTTGCAAATGTGGCTATCCAAATCTAAAAACTAGTAGATATTTTCCTCATTTTATTTCTGACACTAAACTTATTGTTTCCTATAACTGTTAAAGCTGGAAAATAGGTAATCAAATATTAACATTATTTTTGGATTTAAATGGCCATATTTGCAAAACTATAAGAGATATATGTTCATATCAAACGTGGTATATTCCAAAAGCTCTTTAAAATATTTATTTAGTGGAATTGCAACATATGGAATGTTTTATTTTTTAAATGCTAGTTTAATATAAAATTCCTAAGGATGGCAATATCTCCGAAACTATGAAATATTGGATGTAACTTTCTTTAAAGGATTTTGAAAGATCTAGTAAATGATGATGAGATATACAGGATGTTCTATTTAAAAACATGTTATTTTGCTTTTTAACGCAAAAACCCGATTGTCAATTGTTTTTTCTAACCTTTAGTCTTATATAGCGTAAAAAATGCTACTAGTTTGCTAAATTAAACTATTTCGTATTTCAAATAATAACAAATATACTAATCACGGACAATAAATTTTGATGATCCTGTATATTCGACAGTTAGTTTTATAAAGTACTTTATATCGTTTCCTTGTTTACCTGTGGGTTAATAGTTTGAAGCAAGGTATGATAAGCATGGGTATTTCAAGCGATTTTAGTATGTAATAAGATGCCAAAGCCTGTAATGAGGTATAGCTGAGAGTACCTGTAAAGTTTACCAAAGATTTTCACAGAAGTTACCTGTACCTAATAAAGAATAATTAAAGAGGATTTAATCTGACCTTACAGCATGAACTAAGATTTAATATTTAATCTCGATAAAAATCAATTTTTATTTTAGAACTGTATAATAGTAGGTTATTTGTATATTAACTTTCATTAAAGTCAGCAAATAAAATTACCTGTTAAAATGGTTTAGGTAAATTCTTGGTAAATAACGTGTTAAGGCTGGAAAGCCAAATTATCAAAAAAATAGTTATTGGTTTATCAAAAAAATCTGTAACCATCAGAATAATTTTTAACGAAATTTTTCAGTTAATGTTAGAATATTTTAGATCCCATATCCACTGTCTTTATGGCCCCATTTTTGAAAACCCCTCTACATAACATTTTTAACACAATTTTACCATACATAACTAGTGCTATATCACTAGCCAACACCCTATAATTTTTCCACCCAGGGTTGGGTACAATAGGTATTTAAAACAAATTTCCTAACTAGTGCTGAAACTGCCAACTTTTGCACTGCTGCGCCTCGTTCGGCCAACAGCAGTCGCGTGCAAAAAGGTACGTTAGGCAACAAAGTTCAACACAATGTTTCCTATATAGGGCTTATTAACATTGATGGAAAATGTACAGTTTGTGGCATTTTGCAGATTAATAACACATTAAAAATTTTTTTTTTGGTGTGAAAATATTGGTGTCTGCGGAATGTGTTTCTTTTACCTTTTGAGATGGTTTGGCCAAAGCAAAATTTTTTTTAAACAAGTGTATAATAATACTTCATTGCAACTCGCTAATATTTGATTTAATATGTGTGTCATATAATTGCCTGACAAGCATAAAGCTTTAACTTAAAAAAATAAGCATACTTTGTTTAATACATAAAACATATTTTGTGACTGTGCTTTTATGAATATTATCTTATCAGTAAGTAGGTTTTTGTACTTTTGCTTACTGCAGTAAATTTTTCACTTTAAAACACTTTATCTGGCTTATCAATGGTAAATATTTAAAAAACAAAAGCTTAAACAATGGTGGTGTTGTAGAATGTAAAGTTTTGTTTGTTTAGCATAATCTAATGCATAGGCCATAATAAATAAATGTATCTTTAACCTTTTAAGAGATATGCACCTAGTCGGGTTAAGGTCTGGCCACACATAACCGCACCAAGGCCGCACCGAGCGCGGATTCACAGTGATAGAGTAATTTAAAAGCACTTTTTATGCCCTCAAAAATGAAAAAGCATTTTGGTCAAGCCAAGTCTATTGTTATATGTTTGTTTAAATAAAACAAATTTGTCTACTTATCTGTTCCTCTTTATCCAAACTTTGAGAGTAGTAAAGGTAAAATTGTGTTACCCTATTTGTAAGGATTATTTTACGATCAGGACCCGTATTCCTAATTTTGAGAGAAAGTCAAACTTCCTCAGCTTTTCTATCCCCCGATTTTCTATTATTTTCGAATGACACTATTCTTAAATGGGCTTGATAGAAAAGAGAATAAAAATTATGGGACAGCGTTGCCAGGCTATGTTTAATTTTGGCCAATGAAAATAAAGGTATTTTATTTTTGACGGTGAAGAACTAACCAAAGATATTTTGTTTGGCAGTTTGGAACCGATATTTTGTAGAGTAAACAAACATTTTACTTTTGTAGTGTTTAGCTTTTTATTAACGTTTAAATCTATATTATGGAGACAAAAACCTCTAAAAACCACTAGCGTATCGACAGGGGGCGGCTACAGGCTCCAGTTAAAAGGGGCACCAAAAAGAAGGTCCTCATACAAAAAAGGTACATATTAGAGTTAACGAGCTTAGTTTTGAGCATAAAGAATTTTTTTATCGTAAAATACAGAAAAGGGGGCCTCAACATTAGGGAAGTATATTATGTGATGTTGGAAGGGTGAGCTTCATTTTAAGGTGATGACCTTTTTCTTTTTCATTTATTTTTTTTGCAAGGAGAATGAAGGAGTGCCTTAACCTGGTGCAGTTCAAGAACATCCCCAAATGTACCAGGAATTATAGGTTTAATATTTTTTTCTATCTTTGGACAAACCACGAAAGCTAAAAGCCTAAATACTAACGTACCGTGGGTGTCTTAAGCGAGGTAAGAGGGAGTTTGTTGACACGGGACTTAAATACTTGAAGATTTGGGGGAAAGAAAAGACCTCCGCGGGCAGCAGGATCCACAACCTAGAAACTCTAGGGATAAAAGAACGATTAAAGTGGAAAGTTTGGGGCCTGTCCAGTTGGACCGTATAGGGATGCATACGGGCGGAACCACGTGTTTCTCTGTTGGGAACCGTAAGTGGAGGAACTATACTGGACAATTCTACAGAGCAAAAGCCATGGAAGTACCTATAAAAAGCGATAAATCCCCCACAGCCCGACGATGTGCAAGAGAGGGAAGCCTTTCTGTAAGTGAAGGATCATTAATGAGATGAATAGCTCTTCTTTGAATAGAATCAAGAATGCTTAGGGTTGTGGGGGACGCCATGCCCCAGATATGAGAACAATATTCCAAGGGAGGTCGGATTTGGGACACATATAAAGTGTATAAATTAGAAGGGGAAAAATACTTTTTGGCTCGAAAGAGAAATCCAAGCTTTTTGAAGCTGCCGTGGCTATAGATACAATGTGTTTATGCCAGGTTACTTTCAAATGTGACGCCCACTAGATTAAAGGTGTCTTTGCTCTGTAAAACTTGGCCGCTCATAAGTAGGGGATGACTGTGATTGATGACTCTTTTCGCGACAAGGAACATGATTGTGTTTTGGATGCATTAAAATGGACGAGATTTTTAGCGCCCCAATCCAATATTAAATTAAGATCCTGCGAAAGAGATATCTGCATCGCTCTGCGTTTGTTTTCAAAGTCAGGTTTGGTAATGGGTTTAGGAACCTGAGAACTGGAGTGAAGGGTACTATCGTCGGCGAAACTATGAATGGAATTAGTTGTGGACGAGAGAAGGTCATTGATGTGAAGAAGAAACAATGTTGGTGCCAGAACTGAGCCCTGAGGGTCTCCAGCATTTACTTGGTGAAAGCTTGAAGAATGGCTGTCCACAATAACTGATATACGACGATCAGATAGATAACTAGAGAGCCAAGTACAAATTTTAGTTGAAAGACCATAGGAGGGAAGTTTATTAAGCAGTGCGGCATGCCAGACCTGGTCAAAAGCTTTGGATATATCAAGAGCAACGATCTGGGACTCACCTAGAAACTCAAGAGACTTATTCCAGCAGTGTGATACGAAGGAAAGAAGATCTGCTGTGGATCTTTTGTGTCAAAATCCATACTGCCTGTCATGCAAAATTTTGTGTTTTTCTAAGTACTTAAGAATTTGTGAATTAATTAGTTTTTCCATTACTTTACAAAGAACTGAGAGAATTGAAATTGGTCTATAGTTGGATGGAAGAGATTTAGATCCTTTCTTGGGAATAGGTTGAACACGTGCAGCTTTCCGGAAAGATAACTGTGTTGTAAGAAATTCGAAAGAGCCGAGTTAAGATTAATGCAAGTTCTGGAGCACATTTTTTTAAAACGATTGCTGGTATGCCATCCAGCCCAGACGATTTCTTGGTGTTAAGGGAAGAAAGGATACGGTTAATGTGTTTTAACTTAAAAATAATATCGGGCATTTTATGAGGAACTGGGGTAAATGCTGGAATTGGATGATTTACGGGAGGGTCAAGGGTTGAATTGGCAGCAAATTGTTTAGCAAATAATTCTGCCTTTCCTTTAGCGGTAGAAATAATTTCATCTTCCAAAGCTAGTGGCGGAAAAGAACTGGTACAAAAATTCCAACTTATGTTTTCTGCAAAGCACCAGAAAGATTTGCTGCCATTTGAGCAAGAAAGAACTTTGTTTTTAATACGATTGTCGAAGGAGTCTTTGGCTTCAGAAATTGTTTGATTGTAGTAGTTTCAATGCTGGCCTGTCGGTTTTCTGGACTTACTCTAGCTTTATCACAAGATTTGGAAAACCAGGGTTTGTTATTGGATTGTTTGGGGTTCTTAATGGTGTGTGGAATATGGGTTTCAATGCCCAATTGAATTGATTTCGTCAGTTGATTGCAAATTTCAGAAGTATTACCAGAAGAAAAGCAGATGGAATTCCAGGGGTAAGTGGCGAAGAAGTCCCTCAGGTCATCCCAGTCGGCTGAGTTGTAGTGCCAAACGGTGCGTGGTGGCATGTATTCATTTACCTCGGGATGTGCAGGGTAAGATATAGAAACTAAGCCATGATCTGAGCGACCTAGGGGAGCTGTGACAGATGTTTGATAGAGTTCGGAGTTGGTAGTAAGAAAGAGATCAAGGGGATTTGAACTATGATTTGGGACTCTAGGAAAGTAGGTGGGTTCCATAATAAGGTTGGTAAGAGAGTTACTGACTGCGAAGATTTCGGCTGCCTTGGGGGTCAGTTTTTGAAGAGCCCAGCCAATCCTTATTATGGACATTGAAGTCGCCAAGCACGATTATTTCAGCCGATGGATACTGAGAAATTATGCTATCGATCTTTGTTGAAAGAAAGTCAAAAAATTCGACATAGGAATTATTAGCTGGGGACCGGTACAAACTGCAGATAAATTTAGTTGAAGACCTAAGGGAAAGTTTAAGCCAAAGGATATCGGGCCTACCCGATTGGATTGGAAACTCGAGCACAAGCCAGATCGTTGCGGACGTAAGCACATACGCCACCATGTGGGCGAAAAGACGAAATAAGTTCGTAGCCTGGAAAGAGAAGGTGGCTGGTTGAAGATTTAGAACTTATTTGTGTTTCCGTTAGAAACGGTATGTGGGGCTTGGATGACTAAAGGTGATGGTGAACGGAGTTTATATTGGTGTTAAGCCCACATATGTTTGCAAAAGAAATTAAACTTCTCGATGAAGGCCTCCCGGATGCACCCCTCGCCCGGAGATCCGAATGGAGGGGTATTTTACCTCCGGAACATTTAACTTCCGGGTGTGCCGCCATCATTTGTATATAGGTTGGGGGTTAAAAGGAAAAAAAAGAAAAGAGGAAGAAGGAAGAAGGAAAACTGACTCACACACATAGAACCCGAAACGTCCGTTAAGACTTCACGGGTCCTTTAAAGGGTGGTGGGGTGGTACCTCCTCAGGCGAGGAAAGCTCCTCTACCACCTACTAATTATTAGGTTTCTAAAACTATTTATGACATTAAACATACAACCACAATATTGTTTTCTTGGTAAAAAGTAAATATCTGCTTACATTTTTAGTCATTGAAAGTGCCGAAGCTCATCGTGGTTGTGGTTGTATGAAAAGAGTCAGTACCTCTACAAATTCGTACACCAAATTCTTGGCCAATCTAAACATTTTTACAAATTTTTATCTGAAACTGTAAAGGGATCTTTTTACACAAGAATATCTCGCCCTATCTTCACTCCACCTCTGATTCTCCTACCTTTTAGTTAATAATGTCGTTCCAATATATTAAGTAAATAATATAATTTATTTTTTACAATCAAAATAAATCATATAGATAACATGTGAATTAGTAAAAATGTCCCCACGATAGTCAACGCAAAAGTTTAAGTTTATAGGTTATGTAAACCTATTTTCTACTGATTTATCGACTTTCTCTCAGTCAATACCAAAAGAAATATTTTGCTACCAAAGGAAACTGATTTCTATTACTTTTTAACAGAATTTGCTTCAAGAATACAGGATTTCTTGACCACTCCCACTTTTTACCACTTTATCTCACTCACAATTTTTACTCCTTAAAGGTCAAGAATACGGGCCCAGGTGTAATTTAGAGCGTAGTATAACAGACTCATATTTCTGCATTTTAATAAATACAAAACTTTTTGCACCGTATCCTCCTATATTTTACCAGCGAGTCGCATGGCTGTGGACTCCTTGCGGTTATGTGTGGCCATACCTTTAATTTTGCAAGAATCAACGTGTTATAAGTATTACATAGAAACTATCTAAACACAAAATAACCAAGTTTATACAAGTTCATAAAATTCAAATAATCATAGGCAATTTAAGCAACAACAAAGCATGACCGATGCGTCACCGTTGTTTAAATACAGGTATCCTTTGTTTAATCTCTACCTGTTAGTGTTTTACATGCGTTAGAAAGTCTCCTTTCCACGCATTGCCAACCTTTTGATTTAACTGACCGTGTATATAGATGTTATTCCATACTTAAGAATATTTATGAATTGGTTAAAACCTAATCAATATTTTAAATAATATTATTATAGGATGGGGGCCAGGGGTGTGCCGAAGTTTAATGGAGGCTCAAGAAGTTTGTAGTATTATTTTATACAGATCTTTTAAAGACAGCCTCTCTCTCTCCCTCTATTTTTTTCTTGGTTTTGGTCCCTTCAGGTTCAATCCACCACTCTCCCCCTTCCGGACTATGCTTTCCAGGGCTTCGTCGGCGGAAAATCTGGATAATTGAGCTCGTAGCTCCCAGAAATTCCTAAAAGAAAACAAATAATTCAACAATCGATGCAATGCATAAATTGTCGGCTGTCAAACCAAGATCTGCTACTGGTGTTACGTTTAACCTTCACTTTCACTACTGACAGTTCCCATGGCACGCCCATCTATTTCCCGCCATTTGAGAAATACTTCGCGTTCACCACCAAACAGGATACCATCAGCTTATAGGAATCGTCGCTTACAGCGCTTAGATCCAGAAGAAAGATGCCGTCAATTTAACGGGAATCTTTCCTCGATCCCCGAAGGTAAAAAACGTTCGTACGACACCTCTAGCCGCCACTCCGGGAAGAACTTTGTAGTCCTCTACGCACGTCCGGGGGTCAAACAAAAAGTTAAAGACAGCCTGTATAATGCATTTAGTTTTTTAATTACCATTTATGACTACAACAAAATTACTATTTTTAAATATTTCAAATTGTGCTAATTAGGCAATGAAACTGAATAATACTTTTTATTTATTGTTTAGAACGTACGTAGTTTATCTTCATTGCTTTATTAGTTTATAACTGCACTTTCTCAAAGGATAGTTTCAATTATTAGGTTAAAGGTTACGGATATATCGTAGAATTAAGCATATTAACGTTATAATAATAGAAAACCAAATAACGGTGTTGTACATTTATACCGTTAGATTATTTGAATGTGTCTTATTTTTAGAATATTTATATTTTATGCAACAAAGTGACTTGTTTATAACAATATAATAAAATAAAGTAAAAATCCTGACACAAAATAATTTACCTTTTTAAGATATTTTTTTTTACATAATAGGTATGTAAAAATCACTCTTAACCAACAATAAGCTCTTAGCCAAAATGTTTAATCGGTAAAATTATTTTATTCAATAGCTAAATACGTCAGCAACCCAGGAAAATTAAAATTTTTACAAAATTATTTATGTTGTTTTTGTAAACAATTTTTAAAGTTCTATTCTATTCTATTCTTTTTTGTTCTTGGCTCTGGACCCTTTAGGTACAATTCTCCTGCACTCCCTCTTCTTTCTGACTAGGCTGTCCAGGGCTTCGTCGGTGGAAAATCTGTATAATTAAGCTCGTAGCTCCCAAAAATTCCAAAAAACATAAAAAAAATTATATAAATCAATACAATGCATAAATTGACAGCTGTAAAACCAAGAACTGCTACTGGTATTACGTATAACCACTGTTACTACTAACAGTGCCCGTGGCATGCCCATTTATTTCCCGCTATTTCAGAATCACCTCGTGTTCACTACTAAACAGGATACCATAAGCCTATAGGAATCTTCGCTCACAGCGCTTAGCTCCAGAAGAAAGATGTTAATTTACCGTGAATTTTTACTCGACCCCCGAAGGTAAAAACGCCCATACAGCTCCTCTAACTGCAACACTGGAAAAAATCTGTTATTTTCAATCCGATGTTCGCACTGTTATCGCATATTAATTAAAATCAAAAAGTTGGTATAAATCTGTTTATTTTCAATTGAGGAGCATTAAATTAAAAAGGGGCATGCATTAAAATATAATAAAATTATTTTTTTCCCTAAAGGAACTTTAAAAAAAAAGAGAAAATCCCATCAAAATGGCATAATTGTACGAATTTCGTCAATTTAGGAATATTCAACTATGTTTGTTTTCTTTTTCAGGGAAAGTTCCCTGTAAAAGTTGATTTTTTTAAATATTCTTTTCTGGCATCATATGTTACGTGCAATTTTTAAACACTGTACCAAAAATCGTAAGAATTACAGTCACGAAACCCGCCTAGTCGGATACGCAAAACATTTATTTGAGCCTTATGATTTCGTTGAACCGTTACGATTTTTGGCAAAACGTTTAAAAGTTGCATGTAAAACATTGTGGAAAACTTATCCGACAAAAAAGTGACGTGTTCGTTTAGTCCAACACCCGAAAAATTTGACATTGACAGACTAGGTTAACGTGCCGCTCATATATGGCGGTATAAATATTCGTTGTAGACTCGTCAAAAGAAACCCCTAAAAAGGTTTTAAAAGTGTTCTTCTCATTAGGTCCATTTCATTACCGGCCCAAAAACTATTTTAAACTTGATTTTTTAAATGTATTTTTGTACTTGTAAAACTTGTAAACCAAAAGCGTAAAACACAAAACAAGAGAGAAAAACTGCTTTTTTTTTTTTTAAATTAGTGGCACTGTCAACATGATTTGCAATAACTCTAAATTATAATTATGTTAATATATGTAAATAAGGCCGGTATAAATAAGACAAGCCGCAAATTAAGACGCGTCTAACGCGTGCTACGCGAGAAACTGTGCCACTACCTCAAAAATCAATGCTTTTTCAAGTACTTTCAAGCTACTTATTTTGCGCTGTATAATTTAATTTTAGAAGTTACAAAAGTACGTGTTGTGCTACGTCGCACGCGTTAAGGTCGGGCCACACAAAACCGTACCGAGCACGATTTCACGGTGATAGAGGAAAGTGGGGCAAATCAGTTTGGAAAAATTCAAAAGAACTTTTTATGCCCACAAAAACACACAAAGCATTTTTGTTAGGCTAAGCCTATTGTTTTTTGTATGTATTTCGTTTAAATAAAACCGATTTTTCCACTTAATATCTTGCCCAGCAATTGACATCATACGTGGCTCGGATAGCGCCGATGTTTCCCGAACCAAGGTTTGAGTTTACGGGCGTCACCTAAAATTTTAGTTTATTATGTATAAAAATTAAAATTTAGGGGTTAAACGTTAATTTTTGTAAACAAACAATACAAGAAAAAGTGACTTAATAATTTTTTTTCTGAATAATAATAACTGTGGTGCCCAGTGAACCAAATAAACGCAATCTAGTTAAAGCTTTATAAGCGTTTTATTACATCAAACAAATGCACCAAATTTTAATCAAATCGATTGAGTGGTATTCATGCTATTTAAAAAATACCGACTTAAAAAAAAATTAAAGCCTTGTATCTAAAAACAAAACAACATTGGACATATGTTTATAGAAATTCTTCTTTATGAAATAACATAAAAAATTAATTTAAAAAGGATTGTTTTTATTTTTTATTGTCTGTTATGGGAAAGAAACTGTACACACTCTGTTAACAGGTACTAAAATGTGACTTTTCATAAAATTACTTTTTTCCCGTGGAAAAAATGTGTTTTTTCCGGACACACACGTACGTAAGTATGGGTAGATTCTAAATTTTAGGATATTTTATTACACATAACTTACATTTCCCTTATATTCAGATTCAAGTCGAACATTTTTTAACTTTATAATATTCCAAATAACTACTAAACGACCGCTTTTAGTTTAAACTTTTTAATTTAAATTAAAAAATTACATTGATAGATATTAAATAATTCTCTTAAGGAAGTTCATAGTAATGTAAGGTATAATGGTCGTTTCAAGTGCACCAGTAGGCCAGTTTAAAACTTCAAATTTAACGTGATTATATTTCTGACTGTATTATTATGTTTTTTCAATAATAAGTCGTTGTTTTTCCCATCACAAAAAAATATATTATACACTGAAAAAAATTAAGATTTTAGCTTGAGGTTCTGTTGTCTTCCGACGCGAAGCGAAGGAGGACAATAATATAATAAATAACTATTTCTTATCAAGCTGGAGTTTTTATGAAGAGGTATTTTTCCTTATTTACTCAATAATTAAAAAAATTCCATTTGGTAAGAACTATTAAAGACGCGCTGTATAATTCTAATTTGCAAGTTAAGTTTAATATTATGAACGTTAAAATTTATTTTTTATTTAATCGACTTAGTTGTATACTAATAATTAAAATAATCCGGCACAATAATATTAGTACAAAATTAAACCATTTTAACCATTTTCTTAGAATTTTTCACACACACATTTTCAGCTTATTGCATATTGGTGTGCAGTGCACCTACATGTTAAGAGGGAATTCACCTACGTGCATTTTGTTCAAATACCTATTAGTTAGTGGGGCATTCACGAGCTAAACTCAGCCACGTGTGTGACACACATAACAGATTGTTTACTTACCATAAAATGCATTAATAATATTTAAACAAAATGTTTATTGATCTTTTATTTACAAATTATAACGTCTTAGCTATTTTATACAAAGTTTTAAAAAATTAAGCGGTAATTTTGTGGCAAAAAAGAAAAAAATAAGTAAATAAATAATACATACTTATATTGATTTGGGTACGGTTTAGGGAAATAAATACACACCATTTTTCGACATGGTCATTAGGGTGGAACAAAGAAATATTTATTTTTTTATATGTTTTTCGTACATTCCTCAAAATCTGCCCTTGAATACACAAAAACTCGTGTTAAAATCTGAACTCCTTAACTTTTTATCTTCAGGTTTCTCATTTGTTCTGTAAGCTAAATATCTTAATTTTATTGATTTTTTCGAGTTGATTAAAAAATCTAAGAAAACATATTTTACATATTATTTAAAGCATAATATGTTTATATTAATGTTAAAAATATGTTTTTAAAAAAATATTACCTAATTTATATGTATAAAGGTTTCTTTAACCATTTTAAGACTGCCCGTGTATGGCCAATATTAAATATGCCCTATATTTAATAGGAAATTGGTAAAAATTAAATTTGGCAACGTTTATAGTGGCATTGGTGGTAGAGAATTAGAGAATATTGGAGTAGTAGAACTAACGCTAGGCTAGCACGACTGTATGAGCTAAATGTAGATACTGATAAAAGTATTTTTGGTATTTGAAAATATAGCATTATTAGTAGCGATAAAGGTATAAAAAAACGCATTATGGAAAAAGAAAACATATGACTGTTTTAGGTAAACGATATCTACCAATTACACCAAATACCGACAGTTCTTTCTCTAGATAAAATTTGTTTTCTTTTTCCTGAGGGAAACATTTGAGCTCTCCGATTTGGTAGGAGTTGGAGATATCTGTTTACTTAAAAAAGAACTAAATGTCCTTTAAGATGGAGATTTTTTCTATTTCATTTTAATAAACTTTCAATACGGGAGGATCTCCGAAAACTAAAATACTTATGTATATGATATTAATACATATATGGCAAAGCTAGATAACTGTAAAACTGTCCTACTTCTAATATCTGCATTATAGCTGATAAAGTCGAGCAAGCCTCTCGTCGATACACTCTATCTCTCCTGACCTGCATTCTATTTATTGTTTTAATAAATTGTTTTTAGACGCCATTCTAATATCTTCTAATAGCGCAAGTTATCCTTAAGACCACCATAAACGTTGCCAAATGCCACTATTATCAGCGCGCTATATTCAATATGAAATTGGCCATTTTATTCGGAAACAATGAGAAATCTGAAGAAAAAAGTTAAGGGATTTATATTTTAACACACATATATATATATATATATATATATATATATATATATATATATATATATATATATATATATATATATATATATATATATATATTTATATATATAAAGAAAAGTCTTATCGTGTGTGCAGTCTGTTTAATTAAAAACTCTTTTTCTTAATATACTCTATATTTCGCCATTGGTTAACAGCTTCTTCAGGAGAGTAAACTACAACACAGATGAAGAAACAAGCACATTACATAAAGTGTATAGATAAAAAAATGTATAAGTAACTTACAGATTCAGAGTTATAAAATTAAAAACTTTGACACATTAACCATGATAACTTTTAAATTTATACAGGAACAATATCTTAAAATAATAAATCTCTAACGTATATATACTAAAATTCCTGAATAATAACAAGCACATATCTATGTTCTTTGTCCTTTTTTTTACATAAAACAAATACCTAACTTTTTACGAAAAACCAAAAAAAAAAAATTAATACTCAATAGGACACTGATTTTTACAAATAAAATATTTAAAACCAACTATTTATAATGTGTGAGATATTACATACAATTTAAAATATACGAATAAATATTGCTTAGTTGACTAGTATCAGATTTATAATTAATTGATTGTTTATTTTTCTTAATATGGCACATTTCAAGGAATAACCTACCTTTATACCTAATTGCTTTGGTGGTCTAAAATTTTAACGTTTTCATAATCAAAATCATGATTCGTTTTTAGATGGTGGTCAACAGTGGCGCAGGTGTTTTTCTTAGCCGGCAATCACTTTTGTGTTGCGTAATTCTCTGTTTGAGCCACTGTGATGTTTGAGCTATATAACAGCCCTGGCACCCTAAACAAGATAGTTGATAAATGACATTATTGCTGTATAACGGAGGAGTTTTATCTTTAATTTTAGAAAAAATATTTTTGGTTTATAACATATTATATTTTGCAATTTTAATGTGTTTAAAGTCTTTAAATAGGGATACAATCGAGTGGGTTAGATTGTTAATAAAAGGAAGTTTCTTGAATTTTGGTTGTTCTTCATAAGGCTCCTCTGTTGGTCCGTCATAAAAGTTTGAATTATAAATTAACTTTTTTAGGATATGTCTTGGATAACCGTTGTTAATAAAAATGTTAAATAGAGTCTTTAAGTTATTTTTAATAAAACTATCATCACTAATGTGTGTAACTCTATTTTTCATTGCAATTACGGTATTATATTTTTGATTTTTTGGATGATTAGAGTAATAATTTATAAATCTGTCTGAGGCGGTTGGCTTTCTATACCAATCCAAAATTATTTTTTATTAACTGTTCTTATTAAAGAATTTATGGTTTCGTCCGTTACTTTGTGACCGTACATTTTAAATTAATAAAATAAACAAAATATATACTTTGTTCATAGTCACTTTAATTAAAGTGACTATGAACAAAGTATATATTTTGTTCTTATTAACTTTGTGTCTAAAAACGGTACACTACGTTCATTTTCAGTCTCGATAGTAAACTGTAAACTAGCACTGAAAGAATTAAAATTATCCAACGTAATCTGAATGTAATCGGAGGGCACTGCACAAACTATGTCATCAACATATTTATAAATAAACGCAACATTAAATGGTAATAAAACAAAAACATTATCCAACAGGTGATCCAAAACAATTATGGCCAAAATGGGGCTTATTGGGGCTCCCATTGGTGTTCCGAAAATCTGACGGTAAAATGTATTATTAAAACTAAAATATGTATTATCAAATATAAAATTTACAAGACGCAAGAAACTTTCTTTTGAAAGACTCGTATGATCTTTGACTATATCCCACTTTATTTGCAAAATATCAATAACCAGAGTACAGGGAAGATTAGTGAATAAAGAAACGACGTCCAATGAAATCAACTGATAGTTTTCTGGTAACATAAAACCATTAATTATATTGACAAATGAAAAAGTATCTTTAATGTTGTAATCCACCGTGTGTACCATGCACTAATAAAGATTTAAGGTAGGATATTTTCTTGGCTGATGTTGAAAACATCATTGAGGATATACCTAATGATTCCAAGGATATACTAAGGGCTAGGGCCACCAACATAGTTACTAACTTTTTAAATAGCTCTCAATCTAAACAGAACCTTCAACTATAAATTATTATATATATATATATATATATATATATATATATATATATATATATATATATATATATATATATATATATATATATATATATATATATATATATATATATATATACGCAACCGACAAACTTCAGGAGGTGATTCTACAATGGAAAATAGGAAAAAAACTTCATAAGAATATATGTCCTAAACGTGTTAGTTTTGGAACTACAGAATGGTAAAATTTAAAAAAAGAAATCATTTTTTTATTATAGCTTTTATACCAACTAGAATATTTTTAAAAATTTTTAAAGACGTCTCTTATGCATCAAGAAACATATTTTGACATACCAAAAAAAAATTACTTACTAGTGTCGTCCATAAGGAGTTTAGGGTAAATATTAAAAAAAAATGATACGCCACTGCATTTTTCTATAATAAACATAGTTTTTTAGTTATTTATTTTCTATTTAGATAGGGGTTTGACCATGCCAAGAACTGGTTTTTATTTACGCAAAAAGTGTACATCAAACAAAATAAGGGAAAAAAATCAAATTTGTTCTAAACTAATCGGGGATTCAAAAAATGCAGTGAAGTACCATTTTTTTCTTAAAAATATTTACCCCAAACCCCTTATGGACGACACTTAAAAAAAATATTTACCCCAAACCACTTAGGGACGACACTGGTAAAAATTTTTTTCTTTTATCTCAAAAATGTCTTCTGATGCATAGAAGATGTCATCCACATTTTTTAAAAATATTTTAATTGGTATAAAAGGTATAATAAAATACAGTATTTTTTTAAAATGTTTAACACCTTGTAGTTTAAAAAGTAAGACGTGTAGCACATATATTCATATAAAGTTTTTTTCTTATTTTTTATTGTAGAATCACTTTTTTAAGTTTGTCGGTTGAGTTACTGGACACCCTGTATTTACAGGTAGTTACAAATTCAAGGAACACCATTAGGAAAACGGTAAGAGATACAGGGTTGGTTAAATTGGGGCAAAGTTGCGCATTTTTATGCTTAAGAATATTCCGTTTTAAAAATCTAAAAATTTGCAGCCGTTCCGGAATTATTCAGCAAGAACCGAAATTTTCCGTCAGTTTTAATTGTTTTTTGGTTTATTTAAAGAGATATTTTAAAACTAACGACACAGTGACATTATCACTTTTTTTGTTCTATAAAATGATGTCACTACATTTAAAATCCGACATTTGGTCTTTAAGCACCCATCATCAACATTGTAGCATACAAAATACACTCGTATTTTAATTCCAAATATAACGATATATCACACTTTACATTTATACGACGTTTCGAACAAAAAAACTACCATCCACTATTTTTTTACATTAAAAATTAAGTTTTTATTTCAAACTATTTTTAAAATACCCATTTGAAGGTTAGTATGCATCCATTTATTTCCATTACTACTCATTTTTATTCCTTTTAATAATAATTTGTTTATTTATAATTTAACTAACAAGCTACAAGAATTAAGGTAATTTACATATCTTTACTTGTACTTAATAAAATAAAGCATTTAATTTAATCAAACGCCTCTATCAACTTTATCGTAGCCTGTCATAAAAAATTGATGCATACCGAAAATTTCCCCAAACGTTTGGGGTAAAATGGTTTTTCCGTTCGATACATCGCGTCGCACAAATATAAAGTGTTATATATCGTTGGATCTTGAATTGAAATGCGAGTTTATTAAGTTGAAAACCAAATATTCCGCCCATTTTAAAACAACAAAGTGAATGATGGTGGCTCAAAGACGAAACGTCGGAAATTTATGGACATCATTTAATAGAACAAAAAAAAGGCAAAGTTAATATGTAGTTTTAAAATATCTTTTTAAATAAAGTGGAAAAAAGTTAAAAACTGTTTCGCAAAATTTCGGTTTTTACCGGATAATTCCTGAACGGCTGCAAAATTTTAAATAATTAAAGCGGAATATTGTCAAGCATAAAAATGCGCAATTTTGCCCCAATTTAACCAACCTTGTATCTCTTACTGTTTCCGAGATCCTAATGGTGTTTCTCGAATTTGTAACAGCCTGTATTAGTACTCGTTAGAAGCTTTAAAATGATGTGCCACAAAACCCCCTTTCTATTTAATTTTTTTTAGATGGCGACCAACGGCCATCTTAAAATTTTTACTTGTTGATTTCACGTTAAAATATAGTATTTATATTTATTGATTATAATTAATTCGTTTAAAAAATAAAGGGAGAGGGGGAACATTAAAGAAATGTAATGTATATTTTGTAAACACGTTAATAAAAAAACTAATTTTGTTAAGCCCTAAATAATTACCTACGATGTAAATTTGGACATTAAAAGAGTTTATTAAATTAATTTTTTAAGAAACGTTTATTAACTTCAATTAAGCCATGTTTTCAGCTGATACAATGTTAAAAATTTATACCTTTTATATTCGCTTTGCGGGACATTGCAAAAACCGAGCAAAAACGAGAAACAATGTAATGGTACTTCATTCGGATTTACCAGAGAGACAATCTTGGTCATTTCCTTCTTTCGCTAGTCCTTGTTTGGAGCGCGGTCATAGACCTCGGTTAGTCACCCTTAGCCCAGTGAACTTCGGCGGCCAGTCGCACACTGACCGCGACGTACGACCGCTGTTCTAGGTCGAGAAGCGTCGCCGTCGAAAGCCCTACGGTCTAAAGTGACAGGGAAATTGCATGTGTAGAGACACGTAGTACAAGGTAAATTAAACGGTTTACAGTATCTTTTATGGGCTGATTTAAAATGTTTTTGTATTAACTACTTTAAAACATGAAACTTTTTTAGTAACAACTAACATTAGAATTTACTTACAGACTTAAAAAAAAAAAATCCAAAAATCAATACCGCACCTATTACAGTATTTAATTAGCAATATTTTTTTATAAGTAGAATTTTGTATAATTTAAAAACACATTGGTATGGCACGTTTACATCTAACATTTATTGCATGATATTTATGTCAAAAAGAAGTTCTGGCTAATGTAAACAATAAAAAATTTCTATCAGAAATACATTTTTGACCGTTTACATTAGCCAGAATTTCTGTCTGACATAAATATCCTGCAATAAATGTCACCTGTAAACCAACCATAAGACAACGATAAGAACATATTGTTCTATATCACAAATGTATACAGTGTGTCTACGTAAGTTGGCGTCATATGAAAAATAATATTAATTTTACGAAAATTGCATGGTCCCAAACCTAAAAGCAACCATCATATTATGTTAAATTCTATTAATCATCTACGAGGTATGACCAAAAATGTAATTATTACTTAAAAATTAAGATACCGTATTTTTGCTTATATCAAAACTTGTTAATAAAAAGATATTTAACATTAAAAATGAATTTTACATATGCAATTTTGTTTATTAAAAAAAAAAAATATTCGATAATAGTTAAAATTTAGGTTTGCACATTGGTGCACTACATTTCATGATTATAAATTTTATAAGATAATTTAAATTAATGTGTTATTATCATATGAATAATGTAGAATGCAGATACTTAAGTACGAACTTAAATTTTCTAGATTTTAGCCAATTTTGTTTAAATTCTAAATAAACAGAATTGCACATTTAAAAGTCATTTTTAATTCCAAACATCTTTTTTATAACAATTTTTTGACATTAGCAGCAAAATACAGGTATTTTACTCTTAAGAAAAAATAAAATTTTTGGTCAAAACTCGTAGATGACTGACACAGTTTCGTATCTGACGAATGTATTTAGGTTTTGAATCATGCAGAACTTTCTATATAGAATAACTTTTTTTTGTAAAACTAATAATAAAAAATTATCCATATGACGCCAACTTATGTAAACACACTGTATGCTATTTCAGCGTTTACCAACAAAGCAAAAATTTAGTTGCCGATCTAAATTTAAATCTGTCACTTGAAGGAATGTTTTCGTTTGAAAATCTGTAATGCTAAAGATATAAAAGTTTTTAGTATGTATTACAAAAATAAAAAATTAAAATTATCTTAATTTAGGTATTACATCTTATTTTTTGGTTTTTAACTTTTTACATAGGTTTTACAGCAAATTAAACCCCATGTCATTAACCAAATTTTTATAGATTTTCCATTAAAATACTAAAATTTTGCGTATGATTATTATTTTTTTAAATTATTACAGTCAGGGCCGTACGCAAAAAAATATTTTCGGGAGGAGGGAGCAAAATGACGACCAAAAAAAGGACTTCGGGTAAGTAAACAAAGCGGTTTAAGCACCACCTAAGGCAAAAACCTATCTTTAAGAGGTCTTCTTTTCTGGGATGCTTGGGGGTAGTTGCCCCCATTGCCCCACCCCTCCGTACGGCTTTAATGACAGTCTTTTTATGAAATATTAAACACTGCGTTATGTGTTGTTTTATTTTTTTAATTTAAATTTGGTCTCATGTGTAATTTTTTTTTTTATATAAAACAAAGAAAAAGAATTCATTTACAATGATTATTTTATGTGCCAAACTATGATATATTTTTGTTTTTACAACTTTTTTTTCTTAAAAGAAAAAAATAAACTATTGTTTCTACTGCGTTGATATACTATTAAAGAAAGAGGATAGATATAAATAGGGGTTTTTATAGAAGCGGCAATCCTGTATACAAGGTGTCTTTTAATATTAACATGTAAAAGATTAAAACTGTTATAACGATTACGTTAATGTACTGCATAAATACTACGTTTTAAAATGTTTTTGAGGACAAAAACATGGCAATATAAATGGTTTTTTGAAATGTGCAATAGCTAAAAATAATAAATAAAATTTGAATTCAAAGGTTTACTTGGAACGTTGAGAAATATTATTAAATATTACTGCCACTAAACTTTTATATGTGTCACTTCAGTGACGTTATAAAAACTTAAAACCTTTCAAAATAACAAAGACAAACAAATTCTTAATAATTCTCACAACTCAAGCTATTTCTTACAGTAACTAACGAAATTCGCTTGCTAATTTTAAGCTTTACATTTCACTTAATAAATATTCATAGACCAAGTTAGAACAGTATAAATCTTAAAGTTGCAATTTATTATTAAAAGCGAAAATACCTGTAATAATTATTACTTAGAATAAAAATTAAAATATCTAATATATTAAGTGGGTCATTATGCTAAGGGTGACTAACCGAAGTCAATGACCGTTCTTAGCGAAAGAAGGAAATGGCAGAGATGCGGATGGACTGCTATTACCAGTTTAAAACATTGGTAAAGAAATTGTTTTTAGTTATATTCATGTGTTTTAGATATTAAATTACTTTTAATCAGTGTGTCTACGTAAATTTGCGTCATATGGAAAAAATATTAATTTTACAAATAAAAGTTAGTTTTTGTAAAAAGTTTTGCATAGTTCAAAATCTAAAAAGCACATATTCATCAAATATTAAATTGTGTAAGTTATCTACGAGGGGTTATAGAAGTAAAGTACCCGTATTTTTGATCAAATTAAAAACTGTTATACAAAAATAGGCGTTTAAAATTAAAAAAAAAACATTTTTAATATGAATGTTTGTTTATTAAAAAGTCGCCTTAGTGGTGTAACTTTCTGTTGTGAATAGATAAATGTGTATATTTAAAAAAATAATAACTGTACCGATTAAAGGTTATTATAGGCAACACAACCATCAACAATTCGTATTTTTTAAATTTAGAATTCCTACTGTAGAGTGGACCATTCCTTTAATTCTAATATTTAAAAATACATCAACTAAATCTACAAAAGTTAAAATAATAAAAGTAATTTTTGAGTTGGCGTTTGCTTTAAAATTAGGACTATATAAATCCAAGAGAGATATAAAATACGTATTAGTTGAATGAAAAAACTGATTAGTAAATTGTGACTTACACTTTTTATATTTAATTTTTTTAAACTCAAATATAATATATTTACTTACGTTTTTACCTATATTTTTTATTAAGATCTGTTAATTTACCACACCAATTTTGTCATTAATCAATTGTCTTTGGTATATTATAGGTGTTTGTTCTTTACGATAAAAAATTAACCTCTTCTTTAAAAAAACCCAAATTTGTCCTTTAAAAATTTCACCATAAAATTACCTATACGGTTTTATTTTTAAATCAATTAATTTTAAAATAGTTACTTTATCGAAAACCACTATTGTGAATCGATTAGATAGAAGTGACACATGGACACAACCAAACAATATTAAGGACTTAAAATTATGCTTAAGTTTCATAAATATATCTTGCCGTGCAAAGCTAACAATTTACATTTGCTACATGAGTTTCAGTTATTTTACTTTCTTACAGTATAAAAATAGTTAAATATTTAGATTCACACTTTTTTTTTCAGATCAGCAAATCTTTGCAGTCACTTAGTCATTAATTTTTTGAAATCATTTACCTACTTTACTAGAATTTTTGTCATATTTAAAACGACTTATCCCCTTTTTTAGTTTTAACCATAAACATCACTAACTTCTCCCTTTGGCCACTCAGATATCAATTTGGTCCCTGTACCATTGTTTGTACTTTTTAAAGTTTATACAATTAACGAAAGAGGTTGTCAAGCCCAACAGCCCAGCTGAATGGAATAAATTGCAAATAACCGTAAAAAGTGAGTAAAAATTTCTTACGTTTTTTTGCAATTTACTTAACTTTGGAGGGTGTACGGCCTTAAATAATTATTTGAAATTCTGATTTAGCAGGTCAAAAAACATGCCCGAAGATGGGTCTCGTCTGGTGTACATCTTTTTTATATAGTATAGGCCGGTGCACCGGTGGCATTTAAACATTCCACTATAGGATTCGGCACCCGTCTTACTCCTGATTGGTCAAATTTAAAATATAATAATGGCGTCCTATTTATTGATATGTGTGGTGCCGAAAACCGTAGTACAATGTTCAGGCGGTGCTGAAATACAGAGCGGAATGTTGGTAAATACGAAGCCACCGAGTTACCTCCTCTTCTTTGTTGAACTTAGCCCGATTAAGAAAATTATCAACTTTAATTAACTCCTCCATTCTAAAGTAGGTAATACAATAATTAATAATAAATTTTAATTAATAGCTGAATATAAGCTCTAAATATTACTATATTTGTTTATATAGAAAAGCTAAATTAGGAATGAAAAGAATAAAAAACAAAATGCATTATACGCAGTATTCCAACAATCAACTCTAAATTTCAGCACCGCTCGCACATTGTACTACGGCTTTCGGCACCGCGCATTTCGATAAACGTGGCGCCATAATGAACTTGACCAATCAGGAGTAAGACGGGTTCCGAATCCTATAGTGGAATGTTTAAATGCGCACCGGTGCACAAAAGTACGGAGGACGCAACCAATCTACAGTTTTGTTTTTCGACCCGTTAAATCCGAATTTAAAGTCAATTTAGGTCGTACATTCTCCAATTTTGAATAAATTGTAAAAAATGGTTAGAAATAGAAAAAATTTGCACTATTTTTTACGTTTTTGCAATTTACCCGCCATTGGTGCATGCACGACCTAAACTGACTTGAAATTCGGATTCAGCGGGTCGAAAAACATACCTGTAGCTAGGTCGCGTCCGGTGCACAAAAACTTATTTTTTTTGTGTGCCGCTCTTATTGTTAAATTTTACAATTTTAAGTTTTGCTAAATACCTCTACGCATCGACCACTGGCAGCAACTTTATTGCATGCAAATACATTATTTTGTCCCTTCTTTTTAATAATAAAAAAATATTGTGATTCTTGGTCATTGGTCACATTTTTAAAGCCACTTAAATTGCAATTTAAACAATGAACTTTCAATAGCAGGGTCAAGCTCACAAGCCGGCAACGACTGTATATAACAATTGTACAACCCATTAGCAGGAAATTTGGCAATCTCGCCAAGCATGCCGGCAAGTCGACCTGACCTACATCCACCGAACCAGGAAATAAAGCGTCGCGATGTCGTGATCGGCGAGCAGCAGCAGCAGCGCCGCGAAATGTCGTCGAACTTGAGAATCAGCTGAAACAGAGGCTATTGACATCGCTTCTTGAGACCGACAACTGGGTCTTCTATTTGTTATCACCGATCACTGTGTAAATCCTATCAATCTATTTTAACACCTTAGCTAAGAAATATGTAGAATACATGTTTTACTCAGTAAGTATATATTTGTGGCGACAAAAAGCTCTCGTGACTTGTGACTTTTTCTTAAAATAAAATTTAACTCTACATAACTTACTTATTTGACTTGATATATGGTTTCTTTAGAACAAAAAAATCTCTTTTATATAAAGAACAGAGAACAAAGCCCAATTAGCTGGGCCCGGACCCTGTATATTATGTAACTATTAAAAAGGACTTTTAAAAGGCTTTTTAAAAATACCACATTTGATATATTATCTATCTACAATATTTTTTAAAATATGACATCTTAAATATGAAAAATATTGGATTTAATTTTTATTATACCTACCTATGGCACTAAGCTGAGACTGTAGATGCAATGGAAATTATATTTAGGTTTAAAAGGACATATTTCTAAAACTATTAAGAATACTAAATGTGACATTTTTGTGAAAGACCTTTTTAATGGTGACAAGTACCTCTTAAGATACCCCTGGACCAAATAAATTTATTAAAATTAAAGCTAAGGCTTTAGGTATTACGTTCTTTTTTTTTTTAATTTGGATAAAGAATATTAAAGAAAACATTTAAAAAAATATTTTTAAAGATTAACTCTCTGTACCTAAGTAAGGGGGTAAGGGAAGTAATGCATTTTCGGACCAATGCTTCTATGATTTTTTTTCATATTTTTAATATTAGGATCTGTCCCTAAATGTTTTTGCCTTGCCACTCTGTTAAAACGTTTTTTCTTATATTTATGAGAAAATTAATACTTCCATAGCAGTTTGTCACCATAACTTGCGAACACCCTACATAGGTCTTTTTAAACCAAAATAATACTTAACTACTTTAAACCATTTTATAAATTTGCATAGTCTAGATGAATAATAATTTTTTAAAAATTTGTAAAATGTTATCGACCTTTGTCGATCTCAGTATTAAATAACTGCATTTTTTGGCATTATTCTTAAATAAAGTTTAATAACTGTATTGGAAAAGGTATTGCAATTTTGTGGATTTTAATTTACAAAAAACCGATAAAAACCGTATATCTAAAATTTGCTTCTCATAATTGAACAGGATCGGTGTCTTAGATTTAGGCAAAACCTAATTTTTGTTTGTTAAAACTATACTAAATTGACCAAATAACAATATCCTAAAACCATAGATTTGTTTGTAAATGGAGGCGACAAATACATTTCTTAATAAATACATCTTAAGGATTTAATTATTTAATGTCCGCCAATTTGTTTTTCCTATTTAAAAAATGGTGCATGTCTTTATTTATTGTTTTGTCTTAAAAAATTCCCCAAGCTACAAGAAAAAAGATAAAAAAGTATATTTGCTATTTCTTTTCTGCAGCAAATTTAACGTAGATTAGGACTATCAAACTTTGCAAATATTTGCAACACTTCTAAAAGAGATCGGTTTTACTTTACAGAGTTACCTACAGTAACTATTTTAAAGCTTTGGTTTCGGCAATAGGGCAAGAAAAGTTGTAATGAAACTAATTAAAAATGCTTTTAACATCCAAGATCATAATGATCCGAAAGTAATAAGTAGAACTCGTAAATTATAAAAATAATTTACAGTTTTTGTATATAGTAAGTATACATATATACTACCAGAAGTCCAGTTATACCCCCAGTTCACCCCCTATTTTTTTTTATTTCACATAATTAACAAAAATATTAGTTTAAATAATTAACTCTGTGGTTTTCAAATTAACTATAAATGTTTTATAATTTTTTAAAATATTATGAGTAGGACAAAAAGTATGATATTTTTAAACGCAACACCCCAATATATTACCATTATAAAGATCGTCCAAAGAGCTTTACAAAAATACCAGATATAGTATGTGTGTCTCACCTATTTTTGGATATATTGGTATAATTTGGTCCAAAAGTCCCATAAGCGCGCTCAGATTTTGTAATAGTCGAATCTTTGACGAGTTTGTTTACAACATTAATAAGTCAATAAAATGTAATTTTCTAATCGTCGGGAATAGTGCAAATCTGCGTAACTAGCATTTGATAATTCCACGTATCTGACAAATAAAACTAATTATTAATTTCGCGGGCATTCCACGTAAGATCCTGATTAACAGCCAGAACAGGGAATCTATCGTAGAAAAACAGAAAAAACATGGATTATTTCTTCAATTAATCATTAAAAATTAGCCAATTTGCCTTTAAAATAACGATAACAAAAGGTTTTATTTTTTCCGTTTGAAATTCGATCGTACGCTGTCTTTACCTATGGTAAATTTGCGGTTTTACGCTATCCACCACGTCATATAAATAAACATTTTTCAAATGAAAATGGAGATGGTTATTTTCTAAAAATGGTAATTAAATTACGAAAATAGGGCTAAAGTTTTTAACAAAGACAAAGCCCAAATATATTGACAAATCGTGAGAACTTTCAATTGCCTTCCTATTTTATTCTTTAAATTTAGATATATTGGTTTATGTAAATCTCCTTAATAGTTCACGAAACATTTATTTTTATTCGGTTAAGATAAAGCTAAAAAATTGGTGACATTTTTTTATTTGTAACTCTGCACAAACTTACCTTAAGAGTTTAAAAATTTTAGCAAAAAAATCATTAATAAAAAATTGCTGTCTGTATTGTGCACATGTCAGCTGTATAAATATAAAAAAATTATTATAAAATAAAAACACTTATTTCTGGGTCGTAATTCTAGATTTTTAGATGATTGGTTTTAACTATAACAAAAAAAATGTATTTGATAGCCAAAAAATGTGCGCGTTATAGAATTTTATGTTATACCGGAGGTCACGTTTCTACATGAGGCATGTTAAAAAATCTGTGAGGGATAGATATTTTTTGATAATATATTTTTTAATATTGCTATACTCCTAACCTAAATTTAAAACTAGGCCACAAAACTTAACACGAAACTAAAAGTAAATTTATTCATTTTAAAGACAAAAAAATTTTATACCGCGTGTCAACGAGTCTATTAGTCAAGTCATAATTTCTAAAGTATAAGACAAATCAAAATAAAACTTAATATAGGAAAATGGATGAAAAGAGAGTTGATCTAAAAAGGAATTCCATTTAAAAAATAAAAGTTAGACAAGCAAATGTCATTTCGTCAACTTGTTTATTCCTATCTTTTATGCTAGTCACTTAAACTTTGCGGTTGTATTTTCCTAACATCACCTGGGGTCCCTATATTAATTTGAGCTTAGTCATAGCCACCTAGATGCAATATTTAAAAATCAAGTAGGCCTAAATGCTTTTAAAATGTCACATTTTGATTAAGAATTGTCCGAATTGAATAATAAAATATACAGAGGGTTAAATTTAAAAAAATAAATTTGCAGTAACTTCCGTTTAAACCGGAAGTAACTGGAAAGTGAAAAATATGCGAAAATTCTTAATATCATTAACTTGTATTAAGTTTTATTTTAATATGTTTAATAATTTAGTAGTTATGGCTTGTCGAATAAATTTGTTGACACGGTTTTTTTTAACAAAACACGCAGTCCAAAAATCTAAATTGGGTATATTTCTAAATACAGTAAAAGAATTACATGATGCTTAATTGTTACAAAGTAAAAGATAAATTGTTTAAGTTGTTATAAACAAATTTCATTTTTGGGTCACATCATTAGCATCGTTCGTCATATTTAAAGGATATAATTTAGCAGCAAATAAAAAAACTAGGGCAGTTAGCAAAAAATAAGTGAATGTATTATTTGACGTTTATTTCATTACTATGCGATAATTGTTTCGGTATACTTCGTAGTTTAAAAGTAGGTCTTCTTAGGAAAAATAAATATGTATTTATGAAAATTAAAGAAGAAATGATCTCACGATTATACACGTATTATTTTTACATAACCTAAAAATTGCAAAAAGTATGTAATTAAAATACACTGGCGTAAACATTATTTTTAAATTACTGTATCTAAAAACTGGGACATGGGACACACATTAAACTTAAACCAGATGCAACTAAGAGAAACAGTTTGGTTAAGAAAATTTTAATTTAAAATTTGCGAAAAAAGTTGATTTTTGGATTACCTCCATTTCAAAAAAAAATCCTAGTTTTAGAAGCAAATTCTTTGTTTGTGTTCTTTTTTTTTTGTAAATTTGATTAAATTTAGTCGGCAAATCCTAAACTTCGCCAAATTATTTAATTATCTAACTTATTCTGATAGTTAGAGATATCTGAAAATTTTTCATAAAAAATTGTGCAGTGAAAAAAATGTAACTTGCTATAGATTAAAAAAAAAACAATTTTTTAAAATTTAGAATATGTCAACAAAATTTAATTAAATTTTTGAAATTTCTATTTTTTTTTGAAAATGAGGAAAGGGGTTATAAAAAACAACTTTTTTCCAAATTCCAAAATTAAAATTTTATTTACCAAAGTGTTTCTTTAAAGGCCACTAGCATCTGGTATAACTTTGGTCCCTGTTTCCAGTTTTGAAATATAGTAATTTGAAAATATTATCTACGCCAGTGTTAAAATCAAAAACATAGGTTTTGTATTTTGCAAAAGTATTGACCTGCATCACCCATGCATGCATACCCAAATATTTAAATATTTTATTTTTGGGGGAAAGGTAGACTTTTTAAATAATACTGGTTTCAACCAGGACAAAAAAATAAGTATTTGATTGGTAAAAAATGTGCGCGTTATATTATAAAATTTTATGTCATGTCAAAGGTCACCTCCTTACGTTAGGTAATTAAAAAAATGTAACAGGTATTTCTTGTTAAGATGACAGTTTTTTTTTTAAGTTACCAAACTGCAAACCCTAATTTAAAACTGATCCCTAATATTAAACAAAAAGTAAATCATAATTTAACCATTAACAAAACAAAAAAACAACAAATAAATATTTTTTTATAATGTGTGCAAAAATTGAAATGTGTTGTCCTTTAAATACGGTACCATAGAATTATTAAATATTGTTTTGCAGTTTAAAAGTAAAAGATAAATTGTTTTAAGTTTTTTTTTAACATTTTTTATTTTGGGGTCACTTCATTAGAATAATTCGTCATATTTGGAGGATATAATTTAGCAGCAAACAAAAAAATGAGGGCAGTTAGCAAAAATAAGTGAATGTATTATGTGGCGTTTGTTTTATTACTTTACAATACTTGTTTTGGATACTTCATACTATAAAAGTAGGTCTTATTAGGAAAAAAACATGTATTTATAAACATGAAAGTAGAAATGATCTTACGATGATTACAAGCTTTTTTAATTTAGTTATTTTACATAAATGCATTATCTTTGTGGTACACTATTTATGGAGGGCCACTAAACTTAAATAGTTTTGCTTTATTTAATATATTGGTATAATAGAATATTGTATGGTATAATGGTATTTTTACCCAAATAAAATAAAAATTATTATATACGTAATAATCACAACGTACTCCATTGCCCGTTGAGACAATTCTTAATATCAAAGTTTAGGTGAAAAAAAATAGTATAGGTATATAAAAGTGTTTGACAACAATATAAATAATTTGGTACGATTTGGAAACCGCGCATCGCTTGTCACAAAAAAGTAATCTGTATTCTTATGTTGTAAAATTAAAAGTATTAAACAAAATACATACCCCAAAATGTTATTAGGCTCGAATCAATGTGTGAACGTTTTTCTCTTCCTAAATATTTTCTGTAAAAGCCCTCAAATTTTAAAACTTAATTTAAACTTAGAGTCCGTCTTAATATGTAAAATCATCGGTCCCATTGCAAAACTCCATTGGCGTGTACCCAAAATATATGCTCCAAAATGTCATATCATCAATACTTTTTAAATAAAATACAAGAATTTAAGGCAGATGATGTTGGTATTTTTATGATATTAAAAAAAAAAATGTAGCATAATTAAAACTGGTTTATTTTTCAATTAATTAACCTCAAATCTTATATGCAATATACTTAATTTCCTCTAAAATCGCATAGTAAGTACAATTATTTAATATTATGCATAATAACAAGGTATGTACGTATAATGCAAAATAAATAATAATTTTTAAGTGCCTATTTTTAATCACTTAACTAACATTGGTTTCCTATATTTAAGATCTCAAATTTAGCAACAAAAAATAAAATATATAGCGTGTCTTTGGAAGTTCTTACCAAATGGGAAACTTTTTAATTATTAACTTTACGAAAAAATGTGCCTCTTCATAAAAATCCTGCTTGATAAGAAAATACATTTCCATAAAAATAATCGTATATTAGATGTACAGGGTGGCTTAAAAAAGACTGTTAACTAAATTAATATACAGGGTATTTTCTAAGTACGACACCAACTTTAAAGGGTATTTTTTAGTAATTTAAAAATATTAACTATTGTGCCCTACGTACGCCACTGGTTTTTAAGCAATCACAAATATAGCTTTTTAGCGTAGTTAATTTTTTTGTATTTGACTTCGTATTTAAGATTTAAAAACAGACTTTTAATAAAACAATTAACGTGCTGTTCAAAAACGAAGCAACTACGGACATATGTTTATGGAAACTTTTCTTTATAAAATGACGAAACAAATCACCTCAAAGTTTGGTATCTACCGTAGTTAGGATTTAAGCTTTATTTTAATTTTGAAACAAATCATTTTTAAACCACCCTGTACATCCAACCATCAAATATTTTGTGGAAATGTATTTTCTTATCAAGTAGGACATTTTATGAAGAGACACTGTTTTTCGTAAAGTTAAAAAGTTTTCCATTTGGTAAGAACTTCCAAAAACACACTGTATAAAAGCAGAAAAAAATGTATCGTTTAAGGTTGTTGTCTTATTACTAAAAATATATTTATATAAAAAAGACAAACTGATTTTGGGGTGGCATGGGTTTTTTAAAAATAAAATATAATAATATAAATGAGCATTTTCTAAGAGGAAACAACAATATTTTAAAACTGTTGCTTTATCTAGAATAAGGAAATCTTAAGTTAAAATGACCATATTATGACATACAGGCTGCTTTAATATTGCGAAAATATTACTGTCCCTTGCCCATCTATTCACAAAATAAAAACCATTTTATATCAAATAATATAGTATTTAAGCAAAGATATTGCCATATTGCATTTTTTAATTTTGACTTAGTTTATTACTTTACCAACTGGACGCACTCAGTAGCCATTGTAATAAATCAACAATAAGCGCTGTGTTTATTAAGGTGTGATTGTACATCTTAAAGTTTAAGTGTTATCCATAGATAACCTACATTAAGATCCGCAGTGGCAAGAAGCATTTTTCGGATTTTTACGACCTCGCGCAGTAAACAAATAGACGGGTGGACGAACATGCGCACTTAAAAGCCGTGGCAAAATACAAACACTGGCACCCTGTACCCTCCGTCCGCGGTCTGACCGTGACGCTCATTAGCTACCGTACTTCGAACAGAAAACCAGGACGCCGTCGAAAAATTCTTTCCGATAATGCGGATAGGCTGTTTGGCGCCAGTTGCGTTTACCCTCGACTTGCTTGCGCACAAACTGTTTTTTCGCCCATGAAATGTAACTTTTGTTTCGCGCAGGTAATACCATTGGCAATCCATCGAGATCAGTGGTGCTATCCGGGTATCCAGTACTAAGCCGTTATAAAATAAAAAAATATATATACTGCATTTTCCTGGTTTGTGCGACAAGCTGACGTATAATTCAAAATTTAAAAAATCAGCTGATTTTTTTTCTTTCAAACATTGGATCAGCTATAATTTGACTAATTTTAAATCCAGAAAAATACTTTTTCTATGTGCGTAGAGGCTACCGCTGCTTATTTTATAACCACAGCTTAAGATTACGAGGACACATATGTATTTCAACTCTAAAAATAACCTAAAACATTGTAATGATCTAAGCATTTTACAACTTTATTGATAGTTTTAACTAAATTTTAATTCCTACAAAAATCTTAAGCAACATTGGTTAAGATCTGGATGCTAGTTCGCTAAGACGACAAAATGATCTCTACAGGGTGTCCCAACTCTATTTATACACGAAATAAATCCCTATACAAGATACAAGAAAAAAAAACTTACCGTATAAAATGTTTATTAGGTTACAGTGTTAGTTATACACAGGGTGTCTCAAAAACAGAATTTTATTTCTCAAGTGGGCTTTTTTATATAGAACAATCTGTATATTTTTGCAAATTTCTACCTTTCACTTCTAACCGTTAATGAGTATGTCAACATACTGTTGATATCTCAAAAACCAGCAATAATTGACGTTTAGTGTGTTATATATTTTTAATAGAAAATTTAATAGACTTAAAATTTGTTAAAATATACAGTGTGGTCCATTAGAAAAAACCTACTTGACAATGAAAAGTTCTGTATATTAACTAATACTCAATAAAATAATTGTTTTCAAATAAACATTTTATATCTTACTCGTATCTTGTACGGGGGCGAAGATTTTTCATGTATATAAATAAAGTTCGGGCACCTTGTATTTTTACTGATTGTTAAAACTTTTTTTTAATCTTTGACTAATTTTTGGTTTTTAAAAATGAATATTGCGGGTTTAAAATTAAAATAAAGATCATAATATCTGTTTTAGGTTTAATTTTTCTTTTTAATTTTCAAACAATATACAGTGAATTTCTTTAATGTCCCCCTCCTTTTATTTTTTGAACGAATTCATTTAAAAAGTAAAACTTAAAATATGAAATTATTGCATAAATACTATATTTTAGAGTGAAATTGACAGATAAAAATTTCGCGGCTGGGCGCCATTTTGGCAAAAAAAATTAAAAGAGAACACATCATTTTAGAGCTCCTGACGAGTACTTTATAAGCCTAGAATATGAAGTCAATAACTTCTAATTGTTTAAAATGACACATATTTCCAAAACTAATATAGTTAGACGTACCTAATGTGGTATTTTCGTAAAGCTATTTTAAAAATCTTGTGTGCTTCATTAAAAAAGATGAACTTTTTTCTACCTGTATATTATCACATTAGATACATTTAACTTTATTAGTTTTGGAAATATGGCCACCCAAATCAGGTATTTAGTTAATTTCAAAGTACCGCCATTTTGTATTAGGTTAAGGTAGAGATTTTATATTCTAATGTTATAAAGGACTCGTCAGGAGCTTTGAAATAATGTGCTACAAGACTCCACTTTCCATTTAACTTTTTTTCCAAGATGGCGCCCAGCCATCATCTTGAAATTTTTATCTGGTAATTTCACTCTAAATTATTGTATTTTTACATCAATTTATTGTCTCAAAGTTTTACTTTTTAATTAATCCGTTCAATAAATATAAGGGGGGCATTAAAGAAATGCACTGTATAATTTGATCTTGTTTTCATGGCTTGATATCAAGTTTATGTTGAATTTTTGATGTTGATTAACCCAAACTCGATAAACTTGAAAGACTAAGTACCTATTTTAATAAATTGATAATATGACAAGAGGTTAAATTATAAATGTACATTACAAAAAACGTTGCTGTTTAAATCTGTTTTTAGAATTAAAAGATACATCTGTCTTCCGCATTACCAGTTGGTCCGGCACGGCACGCCAGCAGCCTCATATGGCTGCGGATGGCGTTCTCACGGCCCGACTTCCTTCTTCTCGCAGCAAAAGGCGGCATTTGCCGCCCCTTGGCGGTTCATGCCGCCACCGCGAAACTAGAATGGCAGATCATCGACCTCGCAAAGTTAGTAGGTCAGGGCGATTGCCGGTCAAAGACCTCCACACTACGGTCGTTTACTTATTTCGTGGCCGGAGCCGAACAGGCCCGGAGGAGAGTTGCAAAAGAGAGAAGTGCCGGAAATATTGTATTCACCGAAATACACCAAAAATTATTGACTTTTGGGCAGTGCCGTTACATTAAGTTATATAAAAGAAAAAAAAGTGAAAAAAAGTAAATTTACAAATTCCAGTGACTGATTATCTGGTTATACTTTATTCTAGGATATTATTGGAACATTACCTACAAAGATTGAAACAAGTACCAAATTTTTACACTTTTGCCCAAAAGGTGGTATTTTTTAAAAGTCTTTTTTAAGTCCTTTCATAATTATGGTATTTTCCTTTATTACTGAATTAAATATATTTTTTTACATCTTTTTACCTTCTGTTTTTTTTAAATGCAGATATTTTGTGTTGTAACCTAACTTTTTGTAATTTTATCTAATTTTTCTAATTTTGCACCTTATCGCTGTTCACAAAACAGGTGTTAAAATCGATTTTTAGGTCATCGGATATGCAGAGGCGACTGCCAGAATAGATAAATTTACTTTAAAAAAACATAATTAGGAGCTTTTTGTTCATCACTGTATACAGTGTGTCCCAAGATAGGTGGTACAAGAAGACAAATAGACCAAACATTTTGAAATTTTTAAACGTTTTCTGGAAAAACTGGACGCATGGCTCAAATCTAATAAATAAAAAAATTATTTAGATGGGTAATATACAGGGCAAGTTATAACTAAAAATATGAAAAATGATCGAGCGCAAAGTAACTTTATTTTTAAAAATAAGACAAAATTGTATAAGTAAATGTTGTAGAGCATTAAATTTCAGGTCAAAATTTAAAGTTAAAGAACTAAAGAGTAAATATATATATATATATATATATATATATATATATATATATATATATATATATATATATATATATATATATATATATATATATATATATATTTGTCAATTTTTTACATTATGCATTAACTTTTTTAAAATACTTAGCAATATTTTTAAAAATTTTAAAACATATTAAATTTTCTTTTAAAGTTTGCTTTCTCTTGCCCCATTTAGGTTGTATGTAATGCGTAATGTAAAAAAATGACAATTAGATTTTTTTAAACTTTTATGCTTTAACTTGAAATTTTGACATAAAATTCAATCCTCTACAACATTTTTCTATACAAGGTTCTTCTATTTTAAAAAATAAAGGTATTTAGCTTCTGGTCATTTTTCATATTTTTAGTTATAACTCGCCCTGTTAATGCCAATTGAAGTAACATTTTGTATTTATTAGTTTTGGGCCATGGGACACATTGTATATTTTAATATTTAGATAACTTTACACTAACGAGCTATGTCAACTAGAATAATCTAAACGACCCTTGAACGTAGATTTGAAATCTGTCACACAGTAGAGGATGCTTTCATTTGGGTTGCAACAGTGGGGTATCTCAGTTATTACTAAGAATAGAACCTTGCGGTTTTTGCAAACCTAAGCTACTTTTTTGTAAAATTTAAGATGTCATAAACAATGCTATAGCTATATTAGTTTTTAAGCTATAGGGCAATTTTTTTTATATTTGATGGCAGGTTTAATAATTCAAAAATTACACAGCCACACAAATAAAAATAAGTTTTAGCTCTAAAAAAGACTATGGTTTCCCTATGTTTTTGGGATCGCTGAATCCGAATCTGGGGTCGGTTTGACCACATCAGGTCACGGTCAAGCTCATTTCAAGTTTAAATCATTAAAATTCATTAAAAATAGAAGACAAATCGGTACTTTTATGTTTTTGAAGTCACTGAGTCCGAATCTGGGGTCAATTTGACCCCATCTGGTCATGGAAAAGGTCATTTTAAGGTAAAATTAATAAAGTTTATTGAAAATAGACCACAATCGTGGTATCATTATGTTGTTAGAATCCGAAGTCAAATCGACCTCTTGACCCTATTAGGTCGAGGTCAAGGTTATATCAAGGTCAAATCATGAGAAGGTGTAGAAAAACAGACCACAATCTTGGTTTTTTATACTTTTGAGGTCGCTAAATCCCAATCCGTGGTCCAATTGACCCCATCAAGTTAAGATCAAGATCATATCAAAGTCAAATCATTAGAAGTTATCGAAAATAGACAACAATCATCATAAGGATTTTTGGGTTGCTGACCTTGAAATAACCTTGATTATGACCCGATAGGGTCAAACTAACCCTGGATTCGAAATCAGCAACTCCAAAAACCTGAAGATATCAAGATTGTGATCTATTTCCGATAAGATCAAACCGGCAACAGATTCGAGTTTAGCGACGAACGTAAAGATACCATGATTTAGTCCTTCGGACCTTCAATTATTTTTTTAGAGCTGTCATTGACCTTGACCATGACCTGATGGGGCCAAACTGACCTCGGATTCGAATTCAGCGACCCTAAAAAGATAAAGAACCCATGATCAAAAGATCAGAGCTGGGATTTTTTTATTTGTGTGGCTGTGTAATTTTTGTTTGCCAACAATCTTTAACTTTACTTAATTTAAAACACCAACAACTATAAAACATAATTTTAGGAAAATTTCTAAACAAGAATGCAATACTATTTTCAAGTTCCTATTCATGAGAACGTAAACAGACTTTCCCGGAAGTGATTGTTGCGAGAGTAAGAAAATATGGTGAAAGCTGTGCATATTTTTATGGTAATTTAAGACGCAAATTCTCAGAACTTGTCTTTTAATTTGAGTAATTATATTTAGATTATAAGTAAATTTTGAGGATCGAAGTTAACACTGCTAATTAATATCCGGCTAAACGTTTACATACATGTATAATCCAAGAAGTTTAATTTTAAAATTAAAATAAAATTATCTGCTTAATGTACTTAATAAAAGATGTATTCAATGGTCTTTTTGTTAAGTACATGCCAAAAATCTATCTAAAAAGAAGGGGACCGCTTCGGTCCTGATCCGTGGATATTACGAGCTTACCCTGTTTAGCCCTATTGACTCCTATGAACCCAAAAATTTTAATTAAAAAACGACGTTTCGGTGGCATTTCAGTTAATTTAAATAACACTTGTTACCTTTGCTTAACACTAAGGTATCTTAAGGAAAACTGAAAATCAACTAACGCAACACCTTTTTTGTATTACAAAAAATAATACAAAAGTTACTTATGTATATTACTCATGCCCCAAATATTAAACTGTTTTCAGAGTTTGCGAAACTAAAAAGCTTAAAACTTTAATTTAAATGGTGGTTAATATTTAATGTTAATTTTTAACTTAATTTTACCTTAACAACGGTGGCAGACTTGCCACCAAAACATCGTTTTTTATTTAGAATTTTTTGAAGGGTTTTCTATATTTTGTTTTAGGCGACCAGTCAGTTTATAGGGGTCAATAGGGCTGAACAGGGTCAGCTCGCTATACCTCGGGACCAGGACCGAAGAAAGACCATTTAATAAATAAATCCGTCTAACTAATATACAGCATATCTTCAAAAAATTTACAGGTGGTTTTATAAAATTAGCTGAGTAATTATAGTTACTTAAAATAAATAGGAAATAGGTTCTAGACTTTAGCTTGAGGTTGTGTTATCTCTTGATACAAAAGAAAGACAATGCAACCCCGAGCTAAAATTTAATATTTTCCCCCTGTATTTAACACTATTTTTTTCTGTGACGGGACAAACGATAATTTAATGTTGAACATAGATATTATAATATTATATTGAAGGTAAAAAATTATTAAAGTGAAATTTAAGGTTTTAAACTATTCGCCTGTTCTATGTAAAACGCCAATTGGACCAGACTTGCTACGGAAACCTTTAAAGTAATAATTAAATATCTGTTATATTAATTCTGTAATTTGACAAATTTAAATTAAAATTTGAAAATAAGTGTGGTTGTTTAGTAGTTATTTTTAATATTATAAAGTTAAAAAAGTCTAATTGTACTTTTGGTATAAAGAAAATGTAAGTTCAATATAATAAAATATTCTAAAATTAGATAGGGTATCCCTTTACGTGTATGTCTAACCGAAAAAAAAGTACCTACTTTTTGAGTTTTTTAGTCAACTTAAGCAGATAAATTTAGAAAAAAATAGCAATAAAAATAGCTTAAATCTTTTTATGTTTACTATTTTCTAAAGGGTTTAAAATGACAACTAGTAATAATAATAAAAGTATGATTCCGAACATCGTGGCAAGTACTAACCTCCGATACAAGCGCCATTCTTATTTCGCTTTCGCCTTGCAGAGTAACGAGTAGCTTTAGTAGTAGTAGTAGTTTTTTTTATCTTTGAACAAACCACGAAGGCTAAAAGCCTAAATACTAACGTACCATGGGTGTCTTAAGCGAGGTAAGAGGGAGTTTGTTGACACGGGACTTAAATACTTGAAGATTTGGGGGAAGGAAAGACCTCCGCAGGCAGCACGTTCCACATTCTAGAAACTCTAGGGATAAAAGAACAAACAAAGTGGGAAGTTCGGCGCCTGTCCAATTGGTCTGTATAGGGATGCATACGCGCGGCAACACGAGTTTCTCTGTTGGGAACCGTGAGTGGAGGAACTATACTGGACAATTCTTCAGAGCAGAAGCCATAAAAGTACCTATAAAAAGCGATAAATCCTCCACAGCCAGACGTTGGGCAAGAGAGGAAAGCCTTTCTGTAAGTGAAGGATTATTAATGAAACGAATAGCTCTTCTTTGAATGAAATCAAGAATGCTTAGGGTTGTGGGGGACGCCATACCCCAGATATGAGAACAATATTTCAAGGGAGGTCGGATGTGGGACACATACAAAGTGTATAAATTAGAGGGGGAAAAATATTTTTGGATCGAAAGAGAAATCCAAGCTTTTTTGAAGCTGCCGTGGCTATAGATACAATGTGTTAATGCCAGTTAAGGTTACTTTTAAATGTGACGCCCACAATATTAAAGGTGTTCTTGCTCTGTAAAACTTGGCCGCTCATATGTAGAGGATGAGTATTTGGTGACTCTTTTCGCGACAAGCAACATGATTGTGTTTTGGATGCATTAAAATGGACGAGACTTTTGGCGCCCCAATCCAATATTGAATTAAGATCCTGCGAAAGATATATCTGCGTCGCTCTGCGTTTGTTTTCCAAATCAGGTTTAGTGATGGGTTTAGGAACCTGAAAACTGAAGTGAAGGGTACTATCGTCGTTGCTGGTAATACGAATTGCTCTGGCACTTGCGTCGGAGGTTTGCTGCCTGTCGCGGTCGTCGGAACCGTACCTTTAAACTAATACTAAAACAATATTTTGGTTTTTAATCCTCAATATACTTTAAAAAAAAAAAAAAGATTAAATATCAAAATATATGTTAAATGAAATACAGAATAAACCAGTTTTTATAAAAACCTAACCATAAAGCAAACATATTGCCAATGAAGCACATTTCAACATGGTCAATTAGATGTTTAAAAGCTCGAAAAAATTTTGAAAATATCAAATAATACCACACATGCAAAGGCATCTGGATATCAACTCTTTTATGTTAACTTTTGCTGGACAACGCTGCCGCCTTTCGGTCTTAGTACTAATCCTTCATGAAAGATGGACACACACCTTGCAAACCCTTCGTCATCCCAATTAGCACAAGCCCTTCAGTACATAGATTCGTCATAATCCCTCAATGACCACAGTGGTCAGCCAAGAGTTGTGTACTTCTTTATAAGCTCTTTATAAAACTATTTGTTACAGACTCTTTGCGGACTTTGGGCCTTTTATGGGCTCGTGGACATTCGAATAAAGAGTTTAAGCGATTTAATTTTCAAATTTTAAAACATGTTTTGAACATATTTTAAACGCAGATGGAGGCGTAAAATAAAACGTCAATGTGTTTGGTAAAGACGAGGAAAAATTTGTTTGATGATGAAAAATGTACTGCAGAGATAGGGAAGATACCTTTTACTTTTACATTTATAAGTATTTTTATTTTATCGTCGTTGATATTGCAATATGTCGTATGTTAAAAAATCCGATTTTGAGGTATTAGCATATTTAACTCAGGGTGTCTCTAAAAGGTGCGAAAAAAGCTACCATACATTCCTGAGGCTAAAATATGACAATCTAACCCAACTTACCCTAGTCAAAACTTTGATGGTTTCGGAAATACAGGGTGTCAAAAATGTATTCCGGTTTTAGTTTTTATAAATAATTTTGTTAATAAAGAAGTCTATTGCTACAATATTGGGCTAAAAAGTTTTAGAGGGTGAGAAATAAGAACTTGCTATCAATTTTCTTGTTAACTTTACAGGGCGCCACCTGCGGTGTCTTGCACAAATTAAAAAGGTAATAACTTTTTTGAGCCACTTTGTAGGTTACTTAAAACAAAATATTATTTTTTTCAACATATTTAAAATAAAAAAGGTATACTTAGTAAATGTTGATTTAGGCAACCGTTTCAGAAATATCTGGATTTAAAAAAATCACTTACTCTATGGCGAGGTCTAAGCTGTACAGGGTGTTTTAGAATTAACTGCTTATCTCTTAGAGTAAGAATCCTTACATGATTTTAGAAAAAAGTTTATATAAACCTATGTCCTCAATGGCCTAGCTTTTGAGATACAAAGCTAATTTTTTTAAAGTTTACCTTCCTGTATTTCAAACAATAAGTCCTTTAAGACATATGTTTATTGGGACTTTTCTTTTAAAATTACCCAAGGATTACCATTGTAAAATTTTAGCATTTAATTCTAAAATACTCCCTATAGCTTAGACCTGGCCGTACAGAAAGTAATTTTTTAAAAATCCAGATATCTTCAAAACGGTTGCCAAAATCAACCTTAACTTATGTAAAATATCTTGAAGAATTGTAATTTTTCTTTAAAAATTACATACAGATTGGTTTAAAAAGTAATTTCCCTTTAATTTTGTTCAATATACAGCAGGGGAACGCCCTATAAAGATAACAATCAAATTGATAGCAGATTAATATTTTTCACCTTTCAAAACTCCTTCTAGCCAAATATTGTGACTATACACCTATTACTACCAAAGTTATTTATAGAAAACCAGAATAAATTTTTAACACCTTGTATCTACGAAATCGTCCACTTTTGGACTAAGGTAAGTTGGGTTAGATCGTCATATTTTAACCTCAGGAATCTGTGGTATCTTTTTGCACCTTTTAGAGACACTCTGTATAACTAAAATTGCCCAGACTAAGTTTCTACGAGAGCTCAAAAAATACTTTTTAAGTCATGAAAATCCTACATTAGCACATATTGTTGCTAAAATAAATAAATATGTAATTTTTACACAACAAAAAGTTTTTTTGCTTTCCTGAAAAGTAAATATTTTGACATACTACCTCTTTCAGTATCAACGATAATATACAGAGTGGCGCATCACAGACGCCTCAGGCTCCGTTACAATAAAGGTATTTAAAAAATCTTTTTATAGGCATAAGTGGGTAAATTGAAAGCATAATTTATTATTGGAAATAAAAAAGATTTATATAAATGGTACGTTTATTAACATAAACCACCCTGTATATTAGCTTCTTTTTAAATTATACAAAATATGATAAAGTTATATTTTTTAAAGCTTAGCCAAGCAAATTAAAATGCCTTTTATATGTTAAAGGTAATTGTTAATAAAATATTCGTTAGGGTAGCGAGATCAAAAAAGTTGGTATTGAAAATTACGTTTTGTCATTTTATTTAAATAGCAAACGAGTTAAAAAAGATTATAAAAATCCTAAAATTACCCTGTAGCTCCGAGATGTATTGCAATAGCCATGAACTGTTGACATCACTATAGTTGTTTTCTCAAGAAAAGAGATCGGGAGTCCTGTATTAGATTTTTGATATTTCTTACTTAATCGAGTTACCCCGTAAAACCATCGAAAATAAAGCACCCTGTACATATTTATATAATAATATCCAAAATCTTAACGATATGGGAAAGGAAAATTGTTTTACTCCGAATTTAACCCGTGCGAAGCCGCGGCAAAAATTGGTTCTATTTACTTGTGGGTTTGTATATTATTTGCTTTGCTTAATATAACCTTTATTATCTACCAGACAACATTTTGAGTGACATTTACTTACCTATTTTAAATAAAACACCCCCATTTTAAAATATTTTTCATTTTAAAAATAAAAATTGGGTATGTGTTATCCAGTTATTCAAAAACCATTAAAGAGAGACCCATAAAATATTGTATTTTTGTAACGCTTTTTAAATTATCCTTTAAATGGGGATTCAATATACAGGGTCTTCCATTTAAAAAAATATACTTTTTGTCGTACCCTGTATATCTTAAGAAGAATTATTCTAACAAAATGTTTTTTTTTATTATTTTTATACGTTAAAAAACTTAGAGGATATTACGTTTTTAATGGGATTTAAAAATTATTCCTCAGATTTGCATGGCTATATTTCGAAAACTAATGGAGATAGGTATATAAAAAGTGGTAGTTTAAAAAAATTGAAAGATCGTTTTAATGGTGAAATATTATATAGTATGTTCCATTTTAAAAATCATACTTATACCTTGTAGCTTGTATATCTTAAGGGATAATAAAAATCTGATTAGTAATTCGGAAACAAGAGAATTAACTCAACAAAATAATATTTGTCATTATTTTGTACGATTAAAAATAAAAAGTAAAGGAGGGTGTAAGTTTATAACTGGACACCCGGTACAAATTTGCATATTTTAATAAAACAATTAAAATTTAATTTAACTAAATACTATAATATTTGTTTAGACTTATTTTGAGTTTGCTTAACCGTAATAGATATAGTAACATATTTACCAAAATTAATTTTTCTGTCCTGACACCTAATGATTTTTATTTAATTTTTTTTAATCGGTAAGTTTATTAAGAAATAATTAGAAGAACTTTAAAAAAAAGTCAAGCAATCCTTTTTTTGTTGCAATGGCTAAACGACCGCCGGTTTTGCTCAATTATAATAAGAAAACCGCCGTCCGGCGTTATTATCAGCGGCTTCCCGGCGCGTTTGCTTATAAACACTATTAAAAAGCGTCGAAAAATAGTTAAAGTTAATCTAACCTTGATAAATTATATATTTTACTGTGCCGTAAACGTTTACTTTTTTGTGGTGTGCACCCGCTGAAATAATCGGGGCGTAAGTTTTTTTATTTTTTTAAGTAGGTATTTGATAAATATCCTAAAAACGCTTTAACTGATTTGAATAAAATTTGTTACACTCATTTAGTGTAAGAAAAAGCGCTTGTCTGTGTCTTAATATTATTGAGGAAAAAAAGTACGCCACTGACTTTTTATAAATTTTTTATATTTTTTTCGGATTAACCAATTTAAAATGCAACTTTTTGGCTTTATGTATTTCCTTCGTATCTCTCTTTATTTGCGGGTAAAAAACTAAAAAGTATCCATAAACAGCATAAAATAAAATCCAAAACTAAAAAATAAACAATTTGTAGTAAATAAGAAAAATAACGATTTCCGATAAAATACACCAATTCTCATTTATATAAGGCAAATAACTCTTTATTTTTTATTTCGTTTTTTACCATATAGTCTATGGGTATTTTTTGTAGAAATTAAAGTGGTTTTAATTTTTTTCTTAAAAAGGAAGCTAGATACGAAGAAAATTTAAAAGACAAAAACGTGTATGTTTATGTAAATTTTTTACTTGAAAAAATATAAGAAAAGATCCCTTAAAATTAAAGTCATCACTAATGTTTTACCCTGTGTATTGTTTATCCAGTGAACATTATTTAAATATTAAATGTTTAATCCTTGTTCGATCACTGACAAATAAAAAAATTTTTGTAATATTTTTATAGTATCACTTATTTTACTTTGGTTATTTTTAGTACAATAAAATTTTATATTTATTTAAAACAAGAACTTTAAAGTCAAAAGTAACATGCTGTAGAGTCAAAAAGATTACGTCTATAAAAAACATAATCGTGTTTTTATCAGTTCTTTAAACTTGCTGGAGGCTCGTATACAGTTGGCAAACATGCTTAACACGTTTCTTCGTTGGTCCTGCCCAAAATGAAGGAAGAACGAAAGTGCTTGATGGACATATGAACCAAAGGCGGAGCATATAGTTTTAGAGTTTTATATTACTAACAAAATAATTTAGGTAAGTATTTGAAAAAATACAAATAAGAGCATATGCTGAGATAATGCTAGGGGAGCCCAAGGGGGAATTTCTGGATTTACTACAGCAGAAAAAACGTAGTTAAATTTGAAAAAATGCATTAACAAATAACCGGAACATTAAGAATAACTGAAAACGTAAATTAGAGCGTTAACCTACATTACATACCTTTAACATCCGATAGAAGGTTGGCGTTAAAGTGCATCGTTTTCCTTTGAATACAGGGTAGCGCAAAAATACTGGGAAAAATTAAAAAAATGTTTTTTGAGATGGGTGGCTGTGAATTTATATTTGACACCTTCTTTTAATTTGAGATACTTGTTTTAAATAATATTTCAATGTATTTTGAGAAATAGGAGTAATTTACTCTTGAACCATTTTCATATTTTTGTATCTCCCCGATATACAAATGAAGATATTTTAATTTTGGCAGCTGTATTTTGAGTTTGAAAGGACGCAGTAACTTTTATCAAGAATAATTTTTTGGGGGACCGTGTAATGAAAAAAATTCATTTGCGCCCATATATCTGACGGACACTGTATAACCCGATACGACCCGAACAATTTTCACAAGCCGAAATATTAATAGTGTTTTTTGACATATTTAAAAGCCTTTAGCCGCTTTCCCCACCGATAAAAAGGTGTACATTTTATAACATTTTTTTCTTCTTATCATTTAAACCTTTGCAACCCAAAAACCGGTTTTTAAATACCAGTAAACCGGCTTTAAAAAACCCGTTTTTAAATACCGGTATACCGGTTTTAAAAAGCCGGTTGTCGAATACCGGATACCGGTTTTTGAATACCGGTTAACCGGTTTTGGAAAACCGGTTTTTAATTACCGGTTTTGAAAAATCGGTTTTTGAATACCGGATAATCGGTTTTCGAATACCGGTTTTTTAGACGAATCGAATTAAAACCAAAAGCTGGTTCCTGGATTATCAATTAATTGGTTTTTGGTTGATTGCGTTGATTATATCCAAAAAAAAAAATATCGTTCATTTTGTAATATCGAATATTGGTTGACAGATTATACAGGGTGGTCGATTTAACTTTGGACAGGCAAATAACTGAAAAACGGCGCATTTTAGAAAAAATGTTTCAAGTAAAATACGTTAGAAATAAACGGACAAATTTATTGGTATCACTAATTTGTGACTTTGACTATGATTCTAAGGTCATATTCATATCACTTTGTTTCTTCAAATGGAAACCCCAATTTTTTTGTTTAGTTAAAAACCGTTTTCGGTTTTTCGAAACCGGTTTTTTTTAAATCGGTTAACGGGCTTTGCCTTTTTTCGGTTTTTGCTAGCCCTAGTAATAATATATCCCATTGAAAACTGTAAAAAAGGTGAGCCAAGTTCAATACTAAAATTATGCTTGGTTGTGGGCTTTGGCACAAAAAGAATGGAGATCTAAATAAGTGCCAAGTATCTGCTACCGTTTAAATACGCTCTCTGTTTATTGTTAAATTGGCCATGTCTGGGCGTTATAACGATCTTGTTAACGGTTGTTTATTAGCGCGTATTAAACGTTTTTTGTAGGGAAACACCACTTATTTTTTAACTTAATTTTATTTTTATAATTCTGTTATATGCAAATAAAATAATACATATGAATATATAGGAATGGCTTCAAATATCTACTTGTACCGGTTACGTTTAATTTTTTTGGGAACCCACTCTAAGCCCCTTTAATTTTTTACTTTTTTTTAGATCTATTTCCTACATTACACACAATTACTAAGCTGGATTTTAAATTTTATCTTTCTAGGTCATCTGAAAGTGGGTTAGGTTTTTTATCTTTATGTCAGTAAGTGGAAAATTGACGACTTTGGACCTTCATATCTTTATAAGCGTTTGAGTTAGCTTTGTAAAATTAGAGCTAGTTGTCTTTATAGATATAAATAAACAAACGTAGTTAAGTTATTTCGATTTGTATTTGTCCGACGTTTTAAATTGAAAAAGATTTACTTCTTCACTAACAAAAATTATAATATTATTTCTGATACAGACAAATTAAACCCATTTGAAACAGCTAATTTAAAAATACTTTATTTTATTATTTACTGGTTAATAACACTAGAATTTCAAATAAAAAGAAATGTTGTAAATTGCTCGTTAAAGTAATGATATATATATATAAAATAGATACTAATAGGCAATAATAAAGAAATGGAATACGTCGAATAAATATCAAGTGTAACAAGTTGTTAAATTTAGAATTTAAATAAGAGTTTATTAGGTTTAAAACAAAATGTTTTAATCATGAAAAAACCAAGTTACTGACGGCGCGGCGACTTGAAGACAAAACGTCAAATCTAAAATTTATTAATGTCATATTGTAAGGGAAAAAGAGGGCAATAATAATGGAACATTAATTTAAAAATATTTTTTAGATAAACGCAGAAAAAAATTAATCTGTCTAACCAGTTTATTTAACTTTATTTGCTATTTTTCAAGATCCTAGATTAGTTACTACGGGCTATATTTATTTATATTTATTACAATATTGGTTTTAAAGTAAGATTATAACTTTCTCAAGTGTAGGTAAATAAATATAAAATGGTCCAAAAGTCTTTACTTATAAAAAACAATAAAGTCATTTTGTAAAGAAAACATGTAACTTTTATGTTAAAATATTCTTTTAAATAAACACAAAAACAATGTTACGGATTTTTTTTTCGAATGATTTTAAACGGAAAATTTTCTTAAATCAGAAATCTAAATTGGGCTGGACGGCATACCAGCAGTCGTTTTAAAAAATGTGCTCCAAAACTTGCACCAATCTTAAATCGACTCTTTCGAATTTTCTTACGACACAGGTATCTTTCCGGAGAGCTGGAAAGCTGCACGTGTTCAACCTATTCCCCAGAAAGGATCTAAATCTCTTCCATCTAACTTTAGAACAATTTCAATTCTCTTAGTTCTTTGTAAAGTAATGGAAACATTCAATAATTCACAAATTCTTAAGTATTTGGAAAAACACAAAATTTTGCACAGGCAGTATGGCTTTTGCCACAAAGATCTACAGCAGATCTTCTTTCCTTCGTATCACACTACTGAAATAAGTCTCTTGAGATTCTACGTGAGTTCCAGATCGTTGCTCTTGATATATCCAAAGCTTTTGATCAGGTCTGACATGCCGCACTTCTTAATTAACTTCCCTTCTATGGTCTTTTACCTAAACTCTGTACTTGGCTCTCTAGTTATCTATCTAAAGTAAATGCTGGAGTGCCTCAAGGCTCAGTTTTGGCAACAGCATTGTTTCTTCTTCACATCAACGGCCTTCTCTCGTTTACAACTAGTTTCATTCATAGTTTCGCCGACGATAGTACCCTTCACTCCAGTTTTCAGGTTCCTCAACCCATCACTAAAACTGATTTGGAAAACAAATGAAGAGCGATGCAGATATCTCTTTCGCAGGATCTTAATTTAATATTGGATGGGGGCGCCAAAAATCTCGTTCATTTTAATGCACATTCATGTTCCTTGTCGCGAAAAGAGTCATCAAATACTCATCCTCTACTTATGAGGGTTTTACAGAGCAAAGACAGCTTTAAACTTGGGGTCGTCACATTTGAAAGTAACCTTAACTGGCATAAACACATCGTATCTATAGCCACGGCAGCTTCAAAAAGCTTGGATTTCTATACTAATTTATACAGTTTATATGTGTCCCAAATCCGACCTCTCTTGAATTATTGTTCTCATATCTGGGGCATGGCGTCCACCACAACCCTAAGCATTCTTGATTCCATTTAAAGAAGAACTATTCGTCTTATTTATGATCCTTCACTTACGGAAAGTCTTCCCTCTCTTGCCCATCGTCGGGCTGTGGGGGATTTATCGTTTTTTTATAGGTACTTGCATGGCTTCTACTTTAAAGAATTGTCCAGTATAGTTTCTTCACTCACGGTTCCCAACAGAAAAACTCTAGGTGCCGCGCATATCCATCCCTATACGGTCCAACTGGACAGGCCCCAAGCTTTCCACTTTGTTCGTTCTTTTATCCCTAAAGTTTCGGGAATGTGGAACCTGCTGCCCGCGGTGGCCTTTTCTTCCCCTCCCCTAAATCTTCAAGTATTTAAGTCCCGTGTCAACAAACTCCCTCTTACCTCGCCTTCGTGGTTTGTCCAAAGACAAAAAAAATATATTTTATCTTGTACTTTGTATCTCTTATCTTTATCGAGATCCTAAAAGTACCCTTCGAATTAGTAATATTTTGTATAATGTTATGTAAGTATTAGAAAACATCTTTTAAAATTACGTTTTCCTGTTTGCTTACGAGAACCTCCTTACAACCAGATTATTTTTTAAATAAAAATTTTTACAAGATTTTTTTGCTTAGTTGTTAGACATAAAAATTTAAAAAGTTGAAAAAAGTAATACCATTTATTAACATGTTGGCTTGCAACCACAAAAAAACAGATACCTATACAATACATTATAATAATAAGTCCTTTTTAGTCTTGTCCACCTTAAATAATTTTCTTAACCAAACTCTAAATACGTTTCGGATAGAATTCAAAGTCCCTTTAGGTAATTTATTGTCATTTGCAAATTGTCGAGAAGCCGCAACCCTTTAAGACTTATTATATGGTGTGTCAACGGACAACTTCCGCAAAGTAGCAGGTCCTTCTAAATATGACATAAAGGACCACCAATAAAAATCCTTTTTGTATAATTTTGGCATAGTCACGTCGTTATTGTGTGGTTACGGTTGTTAATCCTTTTCCGAGTGATTTGTTGCCTTAGAAACTTGTCAAAGTTAAGCAAATCCTTTAAATAGACTTTTCAAAGTGGTCGGCGTTTAAAGAAAGAAGATTTGTTTGCTTAACAAAAAGTTTGGGACAATATATTTATTTAAATTAATGGGCTTATACACGTGTAGTTGCTTGTCGTTCTTGTTTTCTAGGTATTCGAATTTATTTAAGGATAGATATTTGCTAATAAATGGGTGGTATTTACCTTTTTAAAACTCGATAAACTAGTAAAATTCTATGAGCAAATAGCATACTCATGGGCGGCGCCAGGATTTTTTCAAGAGGGCGCATCGCTTATTTTTAGCGTATGTACAAAAATTTTGACGACCTAAATAAAGGCCCTCACCTAATAAAATATAATTATTCATATGTGTCAAAATTCTGTAGAACCTTGGTTTCTTTCATATAAACGTAAAAAAGTTCCTTACCAATTAAAACGTGGTTTTTCATATATTATGTACAGGGTGAGCCAATTTAAACTTGTACACTTTTTAAGTAACAATAACTTTTTATTAGTTGCGCCTTTGTTTTTTATTTTTAAAGGGCTAATGAATAGATGTGTTCTCTTTAAGTTTGCCAATTTTGGTAAAACAGATTTAGCCAGGACTGGACTTAACACTTTACAATAATTTGAGAATTCAGGAATTACTAATATTTTTAATAAATGGTGCGCCTCAAAAGCATGCATTCCTCTCGGTTTTAAAAGAAAACATTTTTTAGTGTGCTTTGAAAATCAAAAATGTGAGGTAATCATAGTTTCTGAGTTGGATGCTAACACAACTAGTATAGAGAATTAAATAAAATCAAAGTAATTAGCCTAATAGCCGATTAATTCGATTTCTTTTGATTTCTTAACACCCTGTAGTTTAAAAACTAGGATATTTGGGAATTAATATGTTCATATAAAGGTTTGTTCCATTGTTATCTGTAGAATCACTTTAATTGTAGATAAATTATGTTTCTTTGCAACGAAGTTGCATACATCATTTGGTAAAAGGTCCTGTAAGTCCGGTCCCGACTAAATCTATTTTACCAAAATTGACAAACCTAGAGAAACCATCTATGGTGAAAACAAAAAAGATAGGCGAACCAAATAAAACGTTATTATTAGTTAAAAGGTGTGCAAGTTTAATTTGGCCCACACTGTATCTAAATATGTCTACTGTTGGATAAAAATCGCGCGGGTCTTTCATGCGGAATATTTCACTCATTGAAAATATGAGTCCTACTCTGCCAAAGTGCACCACTTTGCACCCTAATCCCGACGCCTACGTGCATACTAAAAAGTAGAATTGGGAAGAAAACTTGATATGCTAATAGTTCATGAAAATAGTTGCGGCTACACTGTAAAAAGTGTTACATTAGAATTATAAATAAATAATAAATGATGTGATATATAATCACACATTGCATATGTAATTTTCTGACTTATAGAAAAATGCTCTAAAATTAAGTCTTAAATTTTATGTTTAAATCCGTGTAATCTTTAGTCTTTCATAACATTAAAAACACATACAGTGCATTTCAATTAAAACGAGCCATCCCACATAATTTGGTTATTTGTACACTTATAAAAAATTCCTAAATAACATCAATTTTTATTTTTAGGGGGACATATCTTTGTGTAAAAATTTACTTATATAAGGTTATCTCCTCCTTCCACCAACACAAACGTCAAAAAGTTTAAATGGGAAAGGGGTTAGGTAGTACATCAGTTTAAAGTTCCTGACGGGTATTTTATAACCCTAAAATATAAAGTCAATATCTTCACCTACGACAAAATGGCGGTAAATATTACCCAAATACCTGATTGGGATGGCCGTATTTCTAAAACCGATTAATAAAGTAAGATGTACCTAATTTGTATTTTCTTAAAGTTCTTTAAAAAATCTTTTTAATGGTAATACAAGTAATAATATACAGGGTAGGGGAGAAACTGTATATTTTTTAATAAGCACCCTGTATATTATATTACCAATAAAAAGATCTTTAAAAGAGGTTTAAGAAAATACCACATTAAGTACATCCTACTTTATTTGTTTTGGAAATATGGCCATCCCAATCATCAATAATGTAATAGTATATTACATTACAAGTGTGGAAAATGACTAATTTCACACGAGTGGGAATATTGTAGCACGAGGCGTTAGCCGAGTGCGACAAACCCACGAGTGTAAGAAAGTCATTTTCACACGAGTACTGTAAAGTCATTTTCACACGAGTACTGTACACTATTTTCCCTACGACCACAAATTATTCACCAAAAAAAAAATAAATTAAAGTTTGTCTGTTCAGAAAAAATAAAAAACAATTGAGAACTTTGCAACACTAGGGTGATATTTACTTTGCAACACTTTTCCTCACTGCTATATTATACTGTTTTGACAATATTTTTACATCGAAAATCACCTACCTAGAAGCATTATATAACTTTTATCATTTTGGAATTTAAAAAGGCCCTCACTTAATTAAAATTGTATGGTTTTGTTAGGTAATAACGCTAATAGTTTAATACGGTTTTCTGATATTATAAGGGTTTTTAAAAATTATCGATTCTTACATATTTTAGACACTCTTTTAAATAAAACGTAAGTGGTGCATATCCAAAATATTCCGTTTTTTAAAAAATATCAGTAAATAAACTTACGGGACCGGGGAGTGAAAAGGGGTGCTGGGTGGGGTAAAATTGGTAAAACGAGTTAATAAAACTGAACATCACATGTAAAATTAAGTAAAAATAACAGTTTTTCCTCATATTTTTAAGAAAAAATATAAAAATATGAAAATTGTAAATGCATAACCTAAAGTCCTTAAAGTAAGGAATAAACGACTACCAAACGTCAGTTACCATGCAAAATATGGAAAGCATTTGGCAACGTCGGAAGGGTCTGATTCCATTTATGAATGGATAAAAGAAAGTGGATTCATAAAGTGTGTATTAGCCTTAGGTTTAATTAGGGATTAAAAAAAAGATTTAACTAATTGTTTGAGTACACGAAGAAAGAGAAGAAGGAATTTGATCTATAGGCTTTTTTCTCTGGCGCTTTAGGTCGAACGGTCAAGCGGCAAGGCTGCCTCTATAAAGTACGTGCTCAAAGGTAGAAGGGAGATTTTAAATTTGATCTACTTACCTGACAACACTGTGCCAGTCAGTGAAAGTTGTTTTTGTGGTTATGTCTATTTTTGTTTATGTTTTTATTTTTTCGTAAATTTTAATAAATATAAAATAAGATGATTTTCGCTAATTTGGGTTCTACCGTTTAAGGTAAATAAAAAGTTTTTTTACTGTCACTACAATAAATATGTCACTTGCAAAACCAATAGCAGTTTTTAGAATGACATTCAAACTGTTGTCACAGTACCAACAATATTTGGGCAACTAAATAAGTCTATACGAATGCTTATTTCCATAGATAAACAGCTGTTTAGTAAGTCGGCATTAAAGAGAGTAAGGCCATTTTTTTTTGTATTTTATGTTTGTATTTTTGACGGAGCCGACAAACCTCGCATTTGGTTTTAACCGGTTTTTCTTTATCTTTATTCTACAAAAAAGCTTTACTTTAACTAAATCGATATTTTGTATCGTTTTGCATAAATTCGCATTTTTAATACAGATAAACCAGCATTTTGCATGTAATAACAAAATAAATTTATTTAAGAACATCCTTAAAATATGATAGAATTATTAAAAACAGTTGTATTAAAAGCTTAAGGAACTCACACATTATACACATGTAAGCATTATTATGAGGTTATTAAGTTGCCCAAATATCATTGGTTCTGGTGGCAAAAGTTTAAAAACTGTAATTGAAATAGGTTTTTATATTTTAACTTTAAAGGTCAACACCTACCTAACCAAGAGCGGTAAATCTTTTTGTTTATATAAAACACTAACATTATTTTGACTCATTCTAGCACCCCCATAATTTATAACCATACATTTCTGACACCCTGTATAACGAGCCGCTACTGTAATGCACCATTAAAACCATATTGTTCAAAAGAAATGTATAAAATAATAACGCCTTTTATTTAACACATGTTTGTAAAGTCATTTTTAACTATGTTTTGCAATAAATCCCACATAGGTAAATTGTGTTGGTGTTCTAAGACATATTTGGGCCGGCAGGAAGTCTGCGTCCTACTTTTTGTTTTAGATTAAGATTAAACAGACAGACATTGGTTTAAACAATAAATGTCATAGAAAAATTGCAATGCAATTGTTCCTTGGTTTTATTTTTACTAAGCTTTAAATAAATAATTTATTTTTTATGATAAACGGTTTAAATATACAAAAGGCTAAACATTAATTTGGTCCTAGGTCCTAGCTACCAGATCGCACCAATCTTCTCATCAATATGGGGTTTTTGAGTGGGGTATTGAGCAGACAAATAATAAAATCGTTGGGCGTAGCGTACCGAGAGTACATATTTGAAAATTTCACGTGCCCAACGATTTTACTATTTATCTAATCAATACCCCATTACCCCCATATTAATAATAATAATTATTATACCCATACCAAATAATTTTTTATATAATTTATATTAAAGTTTTTAGTTTTGTTGTTAGTTAATATTTCTTATTCTATTAAGTTTATTTTAATACCTCACTATAACTAACAAGAACTAACCAACGATTTTGTATTGACGCAGTTTAAGTGGAAAATACGTAATTAACCATTTTGTGTCGGCGGCCATTTTAAATTTTAATTTCTTTTATAGTGAGCTCTATTCTACCAATCAAGCTCTTTTATTTGATACCCATGTTAAGATAGTTGTGAAAAAATATGTAAAGAGCCATTTTTTTAGCACCCTTAATATGTCAGCTCTTATGGACAATCTGAAAAATGCAAAAACACGTAAATTTTTTTTTTCTGAAAGAACACTTTATATGCTAGTTTTTAATTAAATTGAACCAAACTCTGGAAGTGGAAAAAACAATCCCTAAAATCTTAAATGAGGAAAGAGGAATACCGTGTTTTATAGATTGTTTTATTACCTTTCCTAAAATATTATGACTTGACAATCTTGTTTGGTACTACTTAAAAAATATGCCTAATTTAAATGTTATGTTTAATACGGGATGTGCCATTTTTTTAAATTTGATTCTAGTTAATTTTTAAAATTTTTAAAAAACTCGGTAATGGTATTATTATGACCTCAGCTTAAAGAGTTTTAAAAAGAAACTAATTTTATTCAATAATATATATTTATTTATTTTTCTATAAAACCTCATAATAGGAGGTCGTTTGGAAATTTTCGATCATCATCTTCTCTAAAATCACAAGACACAAATTATGGATATATTTAGGGTTTATTATAAGAAATAACTAAAATTCTAAAAATATATATACAGGATGTTTCATTAAAATTTTTAAAATTTACGCCTGCTTCATATTGTATCCAGTGGCCTCAGAAAAAAGTTTTTATTTAAGGCCGGCTCCACACGTTGGCTCCAACGTCACTTGTCCAACGTGAGTATCTAGAAAATCGCATTGGCCCCAACGTTGAAGCGAACCTTCCACATATTGGCGATATGCTTAGTCCAGTTGCAACACGCTTCGAGTACGTACGTCGAGATGTTGTCAGCAACAAATTCTTTGACGTGGCTTTTTCTTTTTTATACCAGTATAAATTAATATAATAAAAGCGCTTATTAGAGCAATTTTGATTTCAGTATCGGACATCTTGACATTGGCTCTGGTGGAAAGGAACTGTATAATAATAGTCAACGTGTGTACGGTGTACGCTTCACCAAATTACCCGACCAACGTAGCCTCAACGTTGGGGCCAACGTGTGAAGCCGACCCAAGAAAATAATAGGATGAATACTAATAGTAATATTGTTTTCACCTGGTATGGCCCGAATACTAGTAAATAGCAGCATGATTTTGATACAAGTCCGTCAAGACAGACAGAAAATAATTTTTTACTGGTATTTTTTATCATCCATAGGAACGGACAATCAGGTTTTAAACTAACCGGAACTAATTCTCCGATTAAATAGTCTCGCGTGTAGAACATTTAATAGGTATCACTTGTTACTTTATTTGACTTTACCCGTTTTCATTTTAACCCATTTTTTAAAATCTAAAAACTCTTTCATTTGGGTTATTCAATGTTAATTTATTTAAACCAACTACAAAAAAAAAATGAATAAATTCTTTAACTAAATTCCATTTGGAAAGATAAAAGCAACAGATAAAATATTGATCACCAAGGTAGGTACGCGTAAAGTGATATACGAATTCTTAGTACAGGAAGTAGATGGTAGGTATATTCATTTCTTCTTGTAAAGCACGTGTTTAATTCATAATATATTAGAAGTAATTTTTCACTTTGTCACTTTGACTATGTGGTTTAGGTATCCACTATTTTTGTTAATATAGATAAATATAAAAATTATAATATTAAAAAGTTGTTAAACAAAATGTTTAATAAAAACACTCAAATTCAATTAATAGTTTTGGTAAATATATGAGGTGCCTAAAAACCAGTAAGTTAAGTAAGGTGTTTAAAAACAGAACACCCTATAAATTATGACTCTTATAACAGCTTTTATTTAAACATAATTTCTAGAATAACTCACAACTTTAACCGTTTTTCATTAACAAATTTTATTATTATTTTTTTAAATCAAAATATGTAGATAATATTTATGGGTCAATTAACTTTTTTTTGTTTCGGTTTAAAATTACTCATATATTTAAAAACTTTTATTGTAATATTTTTTGATTTTAAATAATAGGTTGTTACTCGCTTAGGTAATTACTCCCTTATTGGTAATCTGCAACAAGCAGAGCACTTTAAACGGTTTTAACGAAAACCAGAAAAGTCCACATTAGGTACGTCTCATGCACACATAATTCAAACCTATACCTGGATTAAAAGGCAGGGTCACAACCAACAGAGCTAACCAACTTGTCAATCATTAAGCCACTTTACCACATTCCAAAAAATCAAATTTTCCTTCGGACAACAATTTAGTTATCTAAGCAAATCAAGATTTTTTCAAAAGATAGGTTGTCCGACGAATATGTTTTAACTTTTTTAAACTTTGGACTCTCCGATAAAACATAATTTTATTTTGGTTTTCTTCCTTACAGTACAATGTAGATCAAATACTATACAAAACACCATAATTTATACTCAAAAAACAAGGTGTTTAAAATCAGAATTTTTATTGTCAAGTAGGTTTTTTTTAAGGAAACACCCTATATATTTTAACAAATGTTGACTTTCTATTAAATTATTTATCAAAAATATATAACACAATATACCTTAATTATGACTGGTTTTTCAGATATCAGCAGTATCCTGACATACTCATGAACAATTAAAAGTGAAGAAAGAAAATAATATTTTGGTTTAAATTATTTTTAAATAATTTGGTCGTGTCAAAGTAACAAATAATATAGTAAAACTACTATACTACACAGTACTTTTTATTGTAGGAACTATTATTAGGTAGGTCAGCTATTTAGGTTATTTTAGATACATATTTACTTACCTAACCTAAAAACCAGCCATTATTGATGTATTGCTGTTTTTTAGGGCAATTAGGTAAATATATGTGTCTTAAATAAACTAAATTGCTGACATACCTATTAGTAGTTCCTACAATGGAAGATAAAGTTATTATAATATTTATCACTCTTGCAGTATCAGAATAAATGAAATATAATTAAAACCATAATATTATTTTCATTCTTTACTTGTATAAGTATAACGTGTTATACATTTTTAATGTAGAAGAATGTAGAATTTGTTAAAATTATACAAACCAGTGATTACTTGACAATAAAAATTATATTTTGATAACATCCTGTATAGAAACTGGTCCTGTCAATAAAAAAAAGTCTATCTAAATAAACATATCTACAAATCTACATATTAAGTTTATTTTTGAATCTTGTACAGGAGCAAAGTTATTTCGTGTATTAACAGAGTTGGGTCACTCTCTATAGTATAATAAAGTCCTTGGGCCAGTTATAAAATTGATTTCATAATAATAACACTTTTAAAACCTTTTAAGGGGTTCTTTTTGACGCGTCTACCAGGAATATTCATACCGCCATATATGGAAGCGGCGCTTTAAGCCAGCCTGTCAATGTTAAATATTTCGGGTGTGGAACTGGGCAAACGCGTCACTTTTTTGTCGAAAAAGTTTACCACAATATTTTACATGCAATTTTTAAACATTGTGCCAAAAATCGTAAGGGGTTACAGTCACGAAGCCATATGTATCGGATTGGCCGGGTTTCGTAACTGTAACCCTTACAATTTTTGGCACAATGTTTAAAAATTGCAGGTCAAACATTGTGTTATACATGTAGGATAAAAAAATGACGCGTTTGCCCATTCCGATAACCGAAACATTTGGCAGTGGCTAGGTTAAAGCGCCGCTTTCATAGATGGCGATATGTATATTCGTGGTAAGCTCGTCAAAAGGAAGCCCCCAAAAGGTTTTAAAAGTGGTAATATCATGTAGTCAATTTCGCTACTGGCCAAGAGACTAATATATTGCATTAGCTACGATAATCTAAAATAAAACTTATATGCATATAATTTTCATACTAACTAAATAGTTGTCGTTTTTCTGTTACCTTAATTTTACTCAATTGTTGCATTCAAAATTGAATGCTGGCTGGGGGCACACGGGGAAAAACTCACAGTTTTTGCATCAGGTAACATGTTTGCGCATTGCTTTTTTTTAATTTACCCTTTTTATTCTTTCTTGTTATTTAATTTTGGAATACTTTAAAGAATATAATTGATTTAATTAAAATCTCTTTTAGTGTTCCTAAATAAATTTTTTGCTCTTTTTTTATTCCGTTTTTTGATCAATTATATCTAAAGCACTTTTTTAACGCATTTCCTTGTTGTAAAATATTATAGAATTGGTTCTGAATTTATTAATTTTTAGCCAGTTGTGGCTGTGTAAAACTACTAAATTGTATTAATAATATATCTGGAATATTTTTTTCTATTTACTATGTATAAATAAGAATTGGAAATAAGACACATGCCTTTATGGTTTTCTACAGACCTCCTTTGAACTTTAACACTGTTGTTCAGGATTTGATAATATTTTTCTTGTGTTTTTCCTACAGTTGATGAAATTTTTTGTTTGGGTGATTTTAATATCGACCTTTTAACTTTTAAACCCATTAACGGCACTTTTTGAAAATTATAATCTTGAACAGACTATTGAGGAGCCTACTCGCATTTCCAACACTACAAGTACCTTTACTTGATGCGATTTTGTAACTAACGTTCTTTGGTCACGAAGTGCCGGTTGTGCCAAAATTATAAAATATCGATGTTTCGTAAAAATTTAACATAAATAATTTTTATGGACATGTATAGTTTAATTCTGATAATATACTATATGAAAATAATGTTGATAATAAAATAATAATCTTGAATAACGCAACTTGAATCTCGTTTGATATCCATGCACCATTAAAAGAGTCGCGAGCTTCAACCCAGTGCATCTTGGCTTACTGCCAATATTAGAATTTTATGAAACAAAGGGATAGTGCTCTGCAAAGATTCCAGAGAACCAAATCACAGGAAGACTGGATTAATTATAAAAATTTGAGAAATCTTACACTCAGCTGCAATAGAAGTGAGAAAAAGAGTCAGTTGGATACATTGTGCATTGAAAGGAATACAAAAAGTTATGGTCCACTCTGAAAAATTTAATGTTTGTACCGATACATTAATAATAATACCTAAAGCTTTGTCTGATCCTGATGATAAATAATTTTTTTGGCAATTCTTCAGAAATGTTGCAGGTAACAATGGTATTAATGATTGTGTTAACTTTTATAATAAATAATAATTATAATAAAGATTTAAAATTTTCATTTCAGTTGGCAGATGTGTCCGATATTGCCAATTTATTAAAAAGTATTCAATTTGATGCCACAATGGTGTGACGAGATATCTCCATTAATGCTTAAATATTGTAGTCTTATTGATAAATATATAACCCATATTATTAATTGCTGCATGGAAATGTTATTTCAGACCAGTGGAAAATATTCATCGGAAAGCCTCAGCAAAAGTTTCAAACCCGGTTACTTTTAATGACCTTCGAATTATAAAGCATTCTTCCCACTTTGTCTAAAAATTTTTGAAAGATTTTTATATAATCAATGTATCTTTGCACTATTGATAATAAAATAATACCTGACACAGTGTGATTTCGAAAGGACTTTGGTACTGTGGTAGCTCTGATAAATGATTGATGATATATTCGTTCTTCTGATAAGGGATTACAGTATGTTGATTCTTTTAGACTTTAGCATTTGATACAATAAATCATTCACTGCTATTTCTAAATTGAAGTATTATGGGTTTGATAGTGCTGCTTATTTTCTCATACAGTCCTATTTAACCAGAAAGGCACGTTTTATATTCAGACAATAAATATCGGATCAGGTTGGGGTGTTTAGTGCAAATTTCAGTTCCATTTTGGGTCCATTGCCTTTTGGTGTATACACTTCAGATATTTTAAAATCATTGACTTATTGTAGTGCAAGCGTTTGCGGATGACACAAGTTTGACGCTAAGGACTGTGGGAGGTTGAGTTAAAACGAATAGAGATTTAAAGATTTTTGAGTAACTATCTGTTAGCTATAATCAGTTAAAAAGCTATTTTGAAGTAAAAATAAAAGAGAATTTAAAAACGAAATTAACGTGCAAATAAATGGCTCAAGATTAAGTGTGGTTTATTGCAAAATTTGGGATTTTTGTTAGACACACAGTTAAGGTTTAGGAACACTTAAAAAATATTTTTCAAAAACGTATATTTTTTAAAATTATTATACAATACAGTACCACAAAGGTCTAAGAAGAAACTTGTGTGAATCCCTTGTTTTATCAAACTTTACTATTGTGACTTTGTGTATGGTTTTTGTTCTGGACCAGAAGGCAGGTCACGGATACAGAAGGTTCAGAATATGTGTACGTTTTGTGTATGGAATTAGAAAATATGATCATTGCACTTATACTCTGAAATAAAGTGGTTAAAAATGGATGAACGTAGAAATCTTCATTTTTGCAGATTTTTATTAAAAATATTTAATAATCCTTCTTCTCCGGTATCGGTTAGGAACGCTTAATCCTCGTCGGATATACATGAGACAGAAATATTAGAGATATATATAGGCTAACAATGCCACATCATCGAGTGCCATTTTTCAAGGGATATATTTCTTATATACACGCCCGGCACTACAACCAATACCCCTGAATTAGTTATATCTTAAATTATCTACCTTACCTATAGGTAAAAGGCATTTATTGGACCGTCAACATAACAATTAATGTATTTTAAACATCTCTTTGAATGAAATGATTGATGGCGTGTCGTCTTGTTTTATTTTAAAGTGCATGCTCGCTGAATGATATTTTTTTAATATTTATTCATTTTAGATTTTAGTTTACTTGTGGTAACTTGTTTATTTTAAGTACTTATTAAATTAATAATAAAATTATATTTTTACTCTTTTGCCTTGGCTCAATTCAGTAGAGTAGCTAATAAGCTAGACTGAGCCAGTTTCTAAGTAATTGATTTTATTTTTTCCCACATTGTATATTATTAGTATATTAAAAGGTGCATTTATTATTATTATTATTATTATTATTATTATTATTATTTGCACAAATACCACTTAATTTTTAAAAAAAATTATAATATTTAAAGTTTTCAGTATTATCGCATTACCAATAATAATAATAATTTTTTAATTTTAAGCCTAATAAATATTTTTTGTTGTTAACCTTACTCCAAATACCATGACTAGTTGCATGTTCAAGAATTTGGACCTTTCTCCGCCACTGTTAGTTTGGACCCGCGAAAAGATCATAAGTTTCGCAGTCAGCTGTGATCGTGACTGTCTTCCGCGGCCCAATCGTGACGTCACAGGTGAATGACTTTATACGTCATGCTGGTTCAATGGCAAATCGCGACCCAGATCTGGCCTGGCTATGGCTGACTTCGGCCATGATCCAACCGAGGTTTTAGATACTTACATACAAGTAAAGGTAAATACGTATTTAAATGTTTTCAGTACATTATAATTTTAGGTAGATATACGGGCTTTTAAAAATTCGAGGAACACCATTAGGATCTCGGAAACGGTAAGAGATACAGGGTTGGTTAAATTTTGGCAAAGTTGCGCATTTTTATGCTTAACAATATTTCGTTTTAAAAATTTGCAGCTGTTCCGGAATTATCCGGCAAAAACCGAAATTTTGCGAAACAGTTTTTATTCTTTTCTTGGTTTATTTAACGAGATATTTAAAATCTAACAACACATAACTATTGCTACTTTTTCTGTTCTATAAAATGATGTCACTTAATTTAAGATCCAACATGTCGTCTTTGAGCCACAATCATTAACTTTGTTTGTTTAAATAGGCGGAATATTTTGTTTTTCACTTAATAAACTCGTAATTTAATTTTAAAACCAATGATATATTACACTTTACATTTATGCGACGTTTCGAACCGAATCTTCATTTACCCTTTTGCCATTACAAAAACGGCTTTACCCCAAATGCTCTGGGAAATTTTCGTTTGCAGGTAAGTATGCATCCATTTCTTTATGACAGGATACGCTAAAGTTGATTGAGAAGTTTTATTAAATTAGGAATACTAACGTAATTTTTAATGGAAAAATAGTGATTGGTGGTTTTTTTGTTCGAAACGTCGCATAAATGTAAAGCGTGATATATCATTGTACTTGGAATTAAAATATTATGTGTATTAGGTTTAAAACCAAATATTTTACCCATTTGTACATTTCATTACATACACCCTATTTCCAAAACTAAAAGAAAACTAAACATAAAAAAACTAAAATATATTAAATGTGGTATCTTTTTAAAGCTATTTGAAACGTTTTTTTTTGGGTGATACAATTTATAGGGTATTTCATTTAAAAATGTTAGTTTACAAATAAGCACTTAAGGATGGCAATATTTCGGCAACTGTTATAAATTGTATATGTCACATGTGGTACTTTTAAAATTCCTTGATAAATCTTTTATGTGGTAGTTAAATGTACAGGGTTGGTGCGTATATTAAGATAGCCCATTTCTCGTTTATTATACAAGGCAAATAGAAACTTTAAATACAAAAGTTTTAGAAAATTATCCAAACCGCCAAAAAATATATTTTTGCAGATACAGAGTCAGCCAAAAACATGTGGAGAATTTTTTTTTTTTAATAGAACACTCTGTATGTTATGTCACCATTTAAATGGTATTTTATAAAGCTATACAAAAATACCACATTTGATATATCTATCTTTATAAGTTTTTTTCGAAATATGACCACTTATATCTAAAAAATAGTATATATAATTTCCATTGTTCTACCTACGGCACTAAGGTGAGATTGTATATGTAATGGAAATTATACCCAGATTTAAATGACCATATTATATCTGAAACTATTAAAGATATCTAATGTGGTATTTTTTAAAGCCTTTTAAAAGACCCTTTTCATGTTGACATAATATACAGGGTGTTCCATTAAAAAAATGAAATTTTGTTCCCCACACATTTTTGGCTCACTCTGTATCTGCAAAAATATATTTTTTCGACGATTGGGATAATTTTCAAAAACTTTTGTATTTAAAGTTTCTTTTCATTTGCAAAATAAAAAAATATACGGACCAACCCTGTACATGATGCCTCATTAAAAAATCTATTTTACTCTGTTAGTCAAAAACACGTTTGGCAATTTTTTTCTAAAGAGCGGTAAAACTGCTACTAGTTTGCCAAGTTAAACAATTTTGTATTTTGACTAACAACAAAGGTACGAATAAAGATAGATAATTTGGTTGCAATCTTTGTAACCATTAAAAGTATAACATGATATAGGTGCCACAAAATTTGTATTTGCTATTTTTAAAAATCTTTTTTAAAAAGATGTATTTAAATATTTATGTAAATTTATTTACCTTTTGTTTTTCTTCCTTAAAAGAATTTTAAACTTTTATTGCAGTTTCTTCCATTTGCACCTAATACAGCCCTAATGATATAAAAATAAAGAGAAAAAAAGAGAGTTGTAGTATAACTTTCATTTCAGTAAGTAAATTTGTTCCATTTTGTATATTTAGGCATCTTTTAGTGAAATTTAAAAAATAATTTAAAATCGTTATTTTTCTCATAAGGAAATTTCAAAAGAAACATTGTGATACACTAATAATTTTTGTTTTAATTTTTTATAAATACAGGGTATTTCGATAAATCGTTCCATAAGAAAAACACTTTTTTGATGATTTTTTAAAGACAAAACGTTGCATTATAATCTGTTGCCGAACATAGGCTAAAGGTATAAGCTATAATAAAGCGATTTTATATTTTTAATAATCTTATAAATAACGTCACCAAGAAATCATAACCAAATAACAAACTTTTGAAATATTTTCAAATATCTTTGAATTTGAAATTTTCTAAACATCAAAACGGTGCACTAAGATACTCCAATGGATACCGTAGAATTTTTTAATCACAGTTCATAGTAGTAAAAATTCAAGAATTTAAATTTTATAAAAATATATAAAAATAATTAAATATTTGTTTTTCGGTTTCTGCTATTTTTAGTCTAACATATTTGCATTAAATACCCGTATTGGGACAAGAATAAAATATAAAATAAATAGGACACCTAATAAAATGCATAAGCACGCCTATAATCTAGAGTAAAATTCTGCATACAACATTGTATTTGAGATAGATCTAATTGCAGACACTTAGTCAAGCTTCATTAGCATCTGAGAGGCATATTAACCTGAAAACTTAGCCTGAGATTCAAGCAGTTTTAGTATAAAGTATAGTAGCTAAGGGCAATAATTTTAAAAACAATTTAATAATATGCATATACAGAGTGTAATTTAATTGATGGGTACAAATACAGGGTATGATTCCTTAGCCTATTTTAGGAAAAAAGTTCATATAAACATATGTCCTAAACCTCTTAACTTTTGAGATACAGAGTGTTAAAATTTCAAAAAAAATCTATTTTTTTTTTAAATATCTCTACTACTATAAACTATTCTGTACCCAATTTTGTTTTAATTTAGCAATATTATTAATGACATTGAGGAGGTAATTTATCACTACACACATTTAATAGGTCTAGTGGTGTCTCGAGAGGTAAGTGAAGGAATATTTCCAACAAAAAAACGGTATGCCACTGTAAATGTGTGTGAAATTTTTGTGCTTTCTTTAAATTAAGCAAATTAAAATACTGCTTTTATGTCTCCTAATTTTTGTGTGTATCTTGTTTAGTTTAAAAGAAAAAAACTTACTTACTTGCAAATTTTCAGACCATAAAAGAAACAATGCGGAATTTGTTGCATTTAAAAATTAGATTTTATAATTTATTATTAGCAATTCGGTAACAAAATAATAGATACCTATTTAAATAGGGGTTATATCCAGTATAACAGTTTTTACTAAAAAAAGTGTTTTCAATTTTTTTATAAATGCTTACTTTTATATACTTTCATGTATTTGCTAATTTAGTTAATTTTCTTTAACATTAATTTACAATTTAGTTTTAAATACTTATTAATTAATGATCGGGGGTAATTACACAAGTGCATCAAAATTATTAATAATTTTGCTTTAAAGTGTACTGCCTAAAAACTATTAAAGTTCATTTTTATATTTTGGCTCTTTTATCAAAATGTAAAAATGAATGAAAGTAGTTTTTAAAGAGGCAATATACTTGAAAGCTACACTATCTGATTATTTTGATGCAATAGTGTAATTTAGGGAAAAATTACTCAAAGAAAGTAAAACTAATGAATGAAGGAATAATAATTTTTTAACCAATTTATTTAACAATGCAACAAAACCCAATCTTAAAAGAAACTTGCAATTGTCTCTGTAATTAAGCTATAATTGTCGAGAAGAGAAATGGGTAAGTGTAATTTTCTTTGTATACTCAAATCGGTATAAACTTTATTGTTGTTATATAAACAACTTTAAACCAAAATACTAGGCAACATTTTTAAATAATCTGTTTATACAGATCATAGTAAATACTAGAGACACATAGACGGGTAAGACAATCCAAACAATGTACACATTTCAGTCACAAGCGAGAAAATAGACTGTTTTTCCCATACTTCACAGCTCTTTCCATATATACAACTTGTCACAGCTCGAAGAAACCATAAACGTAAGCGGTATAAATATTTTTTCATTTTCTGACGATCCTTAAATGAAAGAGGATCCTGCCTTATAAAACAAACAATCGTACGCGTCTCTTGAAGACTAAAAAAGAAAATAAATAGAAATTCACCGATGTATTGAACAGATGCCAAAAGATTGAGTTTCATCGATACGAAATCTGCGATAAAAATGAAAGCCCACTTCGTCCCTTGTCGTAGGAGCCTAAAAAATTCACCACGTGCTGTGTGTAGTTTTTATATATACAACAGAGCCGTAGCCATAATTATTATAGTTTAAAGAAAACAACTTAGAAACCAATCTTTTAAAGCATATCGAACTAAAAAGTTTAAAATAACCTTAAAATAATATTAAACGAAAAATTGTGGTATTATTGTTAAAAAGCGTAGGGCGCTCGATATACAAAAAAGTCACAAAGCGCCTACGCTTTTTACAATGATACTAGCTTTTTTCGTTCATTATTATTTAAAGGTTATTTTTAACTTTTAGTTTAATATGCTTTAAAAGCGTATTTTTAGTTTTTAAACTATAATAATTTTTACTTGGATATGCCATCAAAGCGTGTTAGTTATTATTTTTTTAAATTATAATTATTTTTCACTTTTTAGTACGAAAAATTGCCAAAATAAATTGTTTAACACGATTTTATTTTTTAGTGTCGACGGAATTAGAACCAACGACCGGTCGATCCGACATCAACAAAAATCCGCGCCTTAGCCCGGTCGGCCAACGAACGCAGTTACAGTGGTAAAATATACTGATAGTAACCACTGGCTCCTGGTCGAATGGAGGGTTACATACACAAACACACAAGTGAAGCTAATAAAAGCGTGTTAAAAATCCATTATTTTTTTGACAGTACTATAAAAAGTAAAATATAGATAACGTTAGTTAGAAGAGTTACATATATATGTACATACAAACATACATACAAGTGAAGCTAATAAAAGCGTAGTAATTTTTTTTCGTCCAAGGTTCAAAATACCTAAGTGTATGGGAAAATTAGGATATTGTTTCATTTGCATCCTTTAATTTAATTTTTAATTTCCATTGATATTTTAGTGTACAAAATTAAATAAGCTTTACTTTGCGGAAAAAAATACTTTGTTTTTAAAATTTTAACAATATTTTAGACACTTAATTTTTATTATTCATATTTAAATATGACTTTTTTTATCTTTTGACATCTCACGAAGGTCTATGCCTAAATACCAGAGTACCGTGGGTGTCGGGTTATTAGATGTTTAACCCATCGTTCCCCCTGTTCCGTCAACGTTGTCCAATCACTGAAACATGCAGTTGCATTTCACAGCACCTTTTAGACAACGCGGTAGTGCCACCATGGTCGTTATTTTAAATAACTACTACCTAAATAATTTTCCTATTTATTTATTTATTAACACTTTCAGGAGGTAAGATATGACCTAAACGTACCCACGCTTTATTTGAGCAACTACCATCGGGGGTTGCGCCTTTAATAAAAAAAAAAAAAAAAAAAAAGAAAATAAAAACAGTAACAAAAAAACTGTGTGCATTTTACACAGGAAAAAAATTAAAAAGTACAAAAATTTAAAGACAAGTAATCACAGCTCAAAACCTTTTTTTTAAATCTTTAATTGCACGGAATTGCCCCCTTTTGGGCTTTTTTCTCAAAAACCGCTTGTTCTATTACAAAAATGCAAACAATAAAATATTCGGATTTTGCTGTGGTGGACTTGATGGAGTAGCTTAGTTAAAAAACAATAGTGTACACAAAAATACAGGTACGCAAAGTTTATTTACCTTTAAATTGGGGTTTTGTTATTTTTTGTCACAAGTAATTAATAATTTACTACCCTAAGTAATAAGGATGCAGGTCTTTGTGGGATTTAATGCCAAAATTTAGTCAGTGCTCAAAATAATCGAACTTTTTTAAATAAGTTACAATGGCTGTATCTCTTAGATATAGCATCAAAGCACACATATTTTAGGAAGAACACTCCTATTTGAATCTATAAAATACGCTCTTAAAGTATTTTTAGCAAAGTTTAAAACACCCTTTATAATAAATCTACTTGGGAGTTTCTTCCTTTTGTGACTATCAGTGTCTTTGAGGTTTCTGGTCTATCTAACTGTTGACTTTTTCTATAATTTAATCATTAGATTTAGCAAATAGCGCAAAATCAATGGTTTTTAATATTTTAAGTTAATGGGTATTAAAAATTATTGAAAAACAAATATGTGGCCTGTTTCTCTTTGTAATTTAGTTTTTTTTATAATAAGAAAAATTTTTTAGGATTACTAAATAGTTAAATCCGTTTATTTTTCATTTCTCTTACCGATATTTAGGATATTGTATATTTTACTATATAAAACAAAAACACCATCATATTTCCCGTTATGGTGATAAAAATGTAAGTATTAAAATACACGTATTTTTAGTGCTCCTTATTCTTCTCTGTTTTTTTTTGCAATTTTTTTTAGAAACGTGAATAGCAGTAATAATAACATTGACTAAGCATATTTTTTTGCTGTGTACCATATTTTTAAAATATTCCTACCTACAAAAATAAGTGCCAAAATTACAAAACACATTCACACATAAAAAAACTGCAGAGGAATCTTGTTGCAATATATATCTTGTAGTGATCTGGCTATTATTTCAATACTGTTTCGTCTAGTGATTATTTTAAATGGATTGACATTAGGTCATATTTTTTTAATAATATTTGTATTTTAAGTCAGATCAAAAGTATGTCTTCAGTAAAAGTGGTATTTAATATTTAGGAGGAGAGTCAAACCAAAAAAGATACAGAATTTGCAAAACACTTCAAATTATGTGTAGATAAAAAAATGTATAGATTTAAAATCAACTGAGCAACTTCAAACATCTGCTTTAAGACAATAGTTACAAGCACACAATTTAACTATCTTAAAATATAAATTTATTAAGAAATAAAATGGATGTTTTTTTATAGGTTGTACTGTTCCTAAATTTATGTTTAGAAACGATTTTTCTTCCAAACAAAATACTGTTTATACCTAAACTAGCATATATTTTAAAAAGAGTAAGATAAAGAAAATTTATTAAAAAGCAAAAAAAAGTTATAATAAAACCTAAAATAAAAGGATTATACGTATTTTCAAAGCACCTTAATACTTAATTTCTTTAATATTGTAAGAAGCTTAAACCATGGCTATTTCGGTCCTGAATAACTAAACATACATTTTTCTGTTATGATTATGATTTTTTATGACACCGAGGAAAAAAATGAAAGCGGAAGATATAAGCGCCCAAAAGAATGGTAAACAATAAAATAGATCCTTCGTCGAGGGAGAGACTGATGGCACGTGGCGAATTTAGTTTGAGCACATGTCTCGGAAGAACATGCCATCATTGCAAGGGTGGATCGAATGGATTTTAATGAACCGCCAGGAAGTAGATTTAGGAAATTATCGGTTGTGCGGTTTAAAAAATATTGATGACTGATGGGACAGGTGAAAACGTATTCCTTAATAAAAATGATTCTTGTGTCGAAGGACTAAATTATCATTGGCAAAAATATGTAATTGTATACCCACGTAATTGCCTAATAATTTAATCTACAGGGTGATGATTTTTAATTCGGCACTATTGCTAACTTCTTTATTATTGGAGATACGGTGTCAGTTAAATTTGTAAAGTTGTAGAAGGCTAAAAGCCTAAATACTAACGTACCGTGGGTGTCTTAAGCGAGGTAAGAGGGAGTTTGTTGACACGGGACTTAAATACTTGAAGATTTGGGGGAAAGGAAAGACCTCCGCGGGCAGCAGGTTCCACAACCTAGAAACTCTAGGGATAAAAGAACGAACAAAGTGGGAAGTTCGGGGCCTGTCCAGTTGGACCGTATAGGGATGCATACGCGCGGAACCACGAGTTTCTCTGTTGGGAACCGTAAGTGGAGGAACTATACTGGACAATTCTTCAGAGCAGAAGCCATGGAAGTACCTATAAAAAAGCGATAAATCCCCCACAGCCCGACGATGTGCAAGAGAGGAAGCCTTTCTGTAAGTGAAGGATCATTAATGAGACGAATAGCTCTTCTTTGAATAGAATCAAGAATGCTTAGGGTTGTGGGGGACGCCATGCCCCAGATATGAGAACAATATTCCAAGGGAGGTCGGATTTGGGACACATATAAAGTGTATAAATTAGAAGGGGAAAAATACTTTTTGGCTCGAAGAGAAATCCAAGCTTTTTGAAGCTGCCGTGGCTATAGATACAATGTGTTTATGCCAGTTAAGGTTACTTTCAAATGTGACGCCCACAAGATTAAAGGTGTCTTTGCTCTGTAAAACTTGGCCGCTCATAAGTAGAGGATGAGTATTTGATGACTCTTTTCGCGACAAGGAACATGATTGTGTTTTGGATGCATTAAAATGGACGAGATTTTTAGCGCCCCAATCCAATATTAAATTAAGATCCTGCGAAAGAGATATCTGCATCGCTCTGCGTTTGTTTTCCAAGTCAGGTTTAGTAATGGGTTTAGGAACCTGAAAACTGGAGTGAAGGGTACTATCGTCGGCGAAACTATGAATGGAATTAGTTGTGGACGAGAGAAGGTCGTTGATGTGAAGAAGAAACAATGTTGGTGCCAGAACTGAGCCCTGAGGGACTCCAGCATTTACTTGGTGAAAGCTTGAAGAATGGCCGTCCACAATAACTGATATACGACGATCAGATAGATAACTAGAGAGCCAAGTACAGAGTTTAGTTGAAAGACCATAGGAGGGAAGTTTATTAAGAAGTGCGGCATGCCAGACCTGGTCAAAAGCTTTGGATATATCAAGAGCAACGATCTGGGACTCACCTAGAAACTCAAGAGACTTATTCCAGCAGTGTGATACGAAGGAAAGAAGATCTGCTGTAGATCTTTTGTGGCGAAATCCATACTGCCTGTCATGCAAAATTTTGTGTTTTTCTAAGTACTTAAGAATTTGTGAATTAATTAGTTTTCCATTACTTTACAAAGAACTGAGAGAATTGAAATTGGTCTATAGTTAGATGGAAGAGATTTAGATCCTTTCTTGGGAATAGGTTGAACACGTGCAGCTTTCCAGCTTTCCGGAAAGATACCTGTGTCGTAAGAAATTCGAAAGAGCCGAGTTAAGATTGGTGCAAGTTCTGGAGCACATTTTTTAAAACGATTGCTGGTATGCCATCCAGCCCAGACGATTTCTTGGTGTTAAGGGAAGAAAGGATACGCTTAATGTGTTTTACCTTAAAAATAATATCGGGCATTTATGAGGAACTGGGGTAACCGCTGGAATTGGATGATTTACGGGAGGGTCAAGGGTTGAATTGGCAGCAAATTGTTTAGATTAAAATATGAAAGAATAACGGATTTAAGGCCCCTTAATGATGGTTCTATACACCCACGGTAAGTAAGATAATCTTGGGACTAAAGTTTAAAAATAACTTAAGTGAAAACAAAAGCTGGGTGTATGTCAAAAAAATTAAAATAGAATATATTTACCAAATGTGATAATTTAAATTATACATAATTCGATATAATAAACAATGTTGAAGTTTTAAGATATATTTTTGTGCAATTAGTATGGTGAAGTTATAAAAGGATTTTTTTGGTTAAATATATTTTAAGGAAATAATTTTTTTATTAGGCCAACTTCACTGACACGACGACGTACATTTATTTTCCAGAAATATTTGTTGAGGTACCACACAACACGCAACTGGATTAGATAAAATAAATAAAGCTTAATCTAAATAAGTCTTTTTATTAAATAAATACCACTGCTAAATTTTATTAAAATGGCAAAATGGAAAAAAATAAAAATTTTTTCTTTAAGTTTTGAAAATCAATGCATTTTTGGGCCAATGTTGGATAAAGTTTTCTGTATATTTTTAAAGTAGAATAGGGCCGTAAATTTTTATATCAAAATTCTGTAATACCTGTTATATGAACGTGTCAGACTTAAAAATATGGTTACTGCGTTTTCACATTATGGTCCGGGAGGTAGCAACGTCAGAAAAAGAAGTATTTTAGGTTGGTTGATTTTTGATATGTTGTTCTCCCTCCTCGTTCAAGTAGATCCTTGGTTGTCTGGCTGGCGGTAGCGGTTGCGTTGACGTCCAGCTGTGACCTTGACATTTAGAGCTGTCACTGATATGTCAAAAAATGCAGACCTTGGTCATATATTATTGTTTCAAGTTTCATCAAAATATACCGCACGGGTTAGAAGTTAGAAAGGGGACGACTGTATAATTAGCAATGATAAAAGTGTCTGGCAATAAAAGAAATATATTTGGTAAACTTATCTGCAGACAAGAAATGGAAAATTAAGTTTCTTAAAACGTTTTCAAAACCTTGGATTATTACTTGTACAGTCAGGATGCAAACTAATAAACGCAACCATTAATCAATACCTTTACCTAATACAAAATGGTGGTACTTTAGAAATTACCTAAATACCTAAATTGAATGGCAATATTTCAAAAACTAATCAAGTTGTATGTACCCAATGTGGTGTTTATCTAAAGCTCTTTAAACGATCATTTTAACGGCGATATTGGTAATAATATACAGAAAAGAAAAAGTATATGTTTTATTATTAAAGCAACCTGTATATTTTATTATAATTAGAAAAAAACATTAAAGGAGCTTTAAGAAAATACCACATTAAGTACATCTAACTTTATTACTTTTTGGAAACATGGCCACCCAAATCAGGTATTTTATACATAATTTTTGAAGATGCTTCCGAATTTTTGTCTTTTCACTTATTGATTGATCATCTTTACGCACTTATAAAAAATTTATATTTATGGAGCAAATTAATTTAGTGCAAACTAATTAAAAATCCAAAAATTGAAAACACACAATTATATCCTTAGGCCATATTACGTTTAATAAACTGCCAAAAAATCTGCTACGCCATACGGTACATGTGTAAAAATTCGATTATAAAAGGGAGATTTATTTTTAAAACCTTAATGTTTTAATATGATAAATAAATAGCTTATGTATTTATTTTTAAAATAAATGGTTCAGTCAAAACTGTCTAAAGTTAAAGCATTAAATAAATTTTAATTTAAATCTTTAAATAAAACGATAGTTTCTAAAAAAATTATGTTTTATTTTTAATTTTATTTTAAAATATACCGCTAGGAATGTAGCAGCAAATAAAATGTTTTTAAGTTTAATAAAATACGTGGTTGTTAAAATAAATTTAATTGTTTGTACAAAAATGGCACGTTCATTCAAAAGCAGTGATGGCAAACCTTTGCCATCACTGCTTTATTTTTTGCTTTATTTTGCTGTTATAACCAGTATTTTTTAAAATAGATTTAAGTCACTTCTGCACAGTGCGGCCATATTTTTTATACCTGCAAAGTCTGATTCTATTTATGAATTAACGAGAGAAAGAATTGACACAATTCTTAAATGGATTTAAAAAGTATTTATTAGTTTTAGATTTAATTATTGAATTAAAAGAATTATACCAACCAGAACTACCATGACGCTCACTTATACTCTGTTTTCAGTTAAAAAAATAAAAAGTAATATCAAGTAACTAAACATCAAAAAGCATCTTTTATGTGATACTATATTGACCGAGCTGCTTAATAAAATTTGTGATGTTGGGTTTTTACCTGTCTGTCATGACGTCACGTCAAGGACCTCAATCATCCCCCTGTCAAGCAACTTAACTTTGTCAGTCTAGGAATTCAACAATCTTTATCTGTGTATGTCTAACAACTCGAGTACACCGAAAAGAATCACCCTGTATATCTTCAATAAATGTGTGTGATTGACCGAGAGTGACTCGTGTTGAATATTATTGTACATCCCAGCATCACAAACAATACAAATGCGAGGAAATTAATTGCAAATTGTTACACAATCGAGCGGAATCAATTAAAATCTTCAATGAGGTGTTGTGAGGCGAGAGTAAAGCTGAATAATTAACAATAGAATGGTCGCACGCTGCACTCTATCTTGTTAAATTTTTCTCGGTTTCCGCTTCCGCCAATCTTTGATGCTTCCTGGATTCTATGCCGAATCGATTTATTGGGTTTTTTACACAAAAGATTAGTTTTTGCCCCTCGGTTTTTTAGGGAATGCATTTTTAAATCACGTTACCATATGGTCGCTTAATTTCATTTTTTTATTTGTATGAATAGGTAGCAAAAAAATAGCATTTCGATTTATTTTATACACTGTATTTACGATGTCAATCAGATGAGAGATTTTGGTTTTTGTCTTTTGAATCTTATTTTGTGTTTTAAAAAAGACCACTTTTTTTGGTTTAAAGAATGAAAGATTTAAATTCTTTTGCCAAGAATTTATTATTTTTCTCAAAGTCTCTTATTTCATGGACCAGGAATTTTTTGAAGTTAATTAAAAGATTTTTTGTTAGGTACTTTTATAGGAAAAGCCTTAAGAACATAACGGAAAATAGTTATTTAAATTAGGAGGGAAAAACCACTTTTTCTCCCGGAGATAGTTTGAGCCTCTAAAATTAAAAAAAGGTTGCCAAATATCGGAAAGTACGGGTTCCAAATCCCGAGGCTCTAAAAATAGCTATAAATAATAGCAAACTGCTATTTTATTTTGCCGTATTTGTTTTGCATGAAAAAACACATATTTATAAAAGACACTTAAAAATTCGATCGTATTGTTTAACACATAATGTATGTGGTTCACCAAAATTTACTTTACTAAGCTCTGAGAGTCAGTGGCGTTGCGTGACCAAAAATAGGCGTAGGCGAAGTCGTACCCGCGAGGCCTCTTTTATCCTCTCAAAAAAAATTGATAAGCAAAAATAAGAAATTCCTCACCTTTCTTGCGAGGCCCTTTTGTTTATATAAAGGTCCTCACCCATTTTTCCTACTTTTTTCCATTTTTCCTACTTTTTTACACGTACTACAGTTTTGCGGAGGCCTTGATTTACAAATTTCAGGCCTCCAAGAACATCCAAATCTTTCTTTTGATATTTTTCCTATATCATATTCCATACCTTCACCTTGCCCCGCGAGGTCCCCTCAGGCGCGAAGCCGTAGGCGACCGCCTACGCCTACCTACGCTACTGCTAAGAGTTTAACAGGTTTCATTTAATATTAGTGCCGGTACATTGCGACCACTATGCAGTAGATAGTAGCAGAAAAATAACTAATAAAGCACTGCCCAAACTTAGGAACCTATCCAATATTAGGCGATCTGTTTTAAATAAAAAAGATGTAAAAAATAATATTGAACCGTACTTGAAAGAAAACCAATAAAAATATACTTGTTCGGCCACGTTTGTTGCAGTAAATTACATTTAACGACATTTTTTACTTTAACACCAAATGGGTTTACATGCCCAGCTTTTCGGTACGCTGCAGAAAGTAACGTTGGTAGAAAAGCTGGAAAGGTCGTACTATACAAATTATACAAAATCCCTAAATTAAGCTTTAAAAGCCTAAAGAAACGATTAATAGAATTAACTAACACACATGTCAATAAAGTTAAATATGCATAATTGTTTATCCCATGCGCACAGTTACCCATAGGTTGGGAAATCGCGCAAATATGTTTATTTTATTAACTTATTATTTTGTACACTCAAAGTAAAAAAAAATAACGTATCTTACTTTTTTTTTTTAATTTACCTAAATTATTGTTTAGTTTGGTGGGAATTAGGTGCGCACCATTTCTCCACTCTCCCTAACAGTAAATTTTTTAAACATATAAAAAAAAGTTACTTTTAAAAACTTAGTTGTAGATGTTTAGATAAAAATTTTTAGAAGGCAAGCATAAATGGCCTCATGACCAAAGTGTGGTCTCTTGACCGAGAGAATAGCATTCTCAGCGAGGGGATACAAGACAATACGATTTCTTGTCGTGCGAAAATAATGCACCAAATTGATAAATAAGAAACATAAATAAAAAGTGTTGCCGTTTTGATATAACATTTTCTTGGTTTAAACTAATTGACAATCTTTGTTATTAGTTTTGTTAAGATAAATATTAATATAACAGCAGTAGCATAAAATAAAGCGCTTAGATTCATACATGCTACACGATCGTGCATTGTCCGTAAAAATTGCAAAAGTGAGCACAATTTTTCATAATTATCTACGCTGTCTTTGTCATTTAGAAGGACGCTTTTTTACTAAGAACTTCAAACAACACAAGCTGCCATTAGCAAGCTTTAACAAATATTCAATATTCATAAAAAATTCTCAAATGTCCGATGTTTTCTACGAAACAAACGGAGCTTTTAGGGGGTCGTAAAAACTTCAGGGTGTTCTGAATACTATGCGGAAGAAGACCGACCTAACGGTACTTGTGGCATATAACAAATGGTGTGATGGTTTTGTATGCGAGATCCTCATTGGCTGATTCAAGGGCGCTTGTTAAGATATATCTAAAATCATTTTTTCAGATGTCGAATTGGTTTTTTTAAATTTGTGTATATAACAGCTTGTGCGGCATATTGCAATAAGAAATAAAGTGGCTTTTGAAATTTGATCTGACAAGCCTATTATATATTTTACCTTTTGTCGCTATGAAGGAAGTATTACCGTAAACGCAAAAAAATCGTTCCTTGACATTTTGGTTATTTAATTTTTTTTTAGTAGGCAAATATAATAAATGCTTGGGTGTTTATATTTAAAAAACAATGTAGCTTTCCTTAATTGCCTAGGATGTATTTTGTTTCTACCTGTTAACTCTTAACTAATAACGTAACAATGTTAACCGTTTAATTTAAAAACAAAAAGTTTATATCAGTAGCTTGAATTCAATTCTTAACAGAATAAAATATTTAAGTGGAACCACAAATGTGACCTTCCCAAAAAAGGGGTAATTTTTGTGATAGTTAAGACCAAATGTTTTAAAATTTTGGACACTTTTGCTGTAAACAATGTCATGGGGTAACTAAATATTTTTAAATTGTTTTCTACGACTTCTTTAGGCAATGTAAAAGTTTGTAAAATCCTATTTTTGACCATAACTCTTTATTTTTAAATAAAACGTAAAGGAATCGTAAGCTCGTCCTTAAAAAGGATTTTATTCCGAATAATTTGGTATCACAAGGGCCAAATTTTGGGTAAGATTATTTTTCAAAAATTATTTAATAATATAATTACATAGCTACAATTACATTAATTTATTATTACCTATTTACGACAACTTTATTAATTTATTAAGTGGTCTGTGGAAAAAAGGAAAAAAAAAAGAGTTAGGTACAAAAAATAGGATTTCTCAAACATTTTTCTTGCATGGAAAAGCCAAAAACAAAACAATGGACGATTAATTTCGTTTTTACTGGCTACTTGCCTTAATTATGCCATCCTAAATTCAAATTTAAGAGAATGAATTTTCGACAACGGTGTTAAAAGAAATGTGAGGTTATATTGTATTTAAAATATAATTTATTATCGAAATAAAGATAAAATATGCAAGTACTGCCAAATAAAATCTGAAAGAAGCAGCCATTTCCAGTTAAACTGGAAGTGCTAGAAAAGAAGTAAATAATTTAGCTCAATCCATGTTTATCTAAATACGATTTAACCAAATTTAATGTTTATATCTTGAAAGGTATAAGCTAATTCACATCCAAGAAACACCCAGTGTAAATTAAAAGGCAAAATAATTGGCAAAAATACCTCCAAGAAGGCAGCAGAACTGGTAAAAACGCTAAATTATAAGTGTGTGGATAATAATTTGTATTCAAGCCATTAGTATTGAATGTAATTGCTTTAAAATATTTAAGATTGTAAATATCCATAATCTAAATAGATTTTCCAATTTTAATATGTAATATAAATATTGGAGTACAAGTTAAATACAATTATAACATGTATGTACATTAGACTGAACCAAAAAAATCCACTCTTATTTTCTTTGAAAAAGAAAGAATAAATAGTGACAAAAAATATGGCGAAGATTTGAGCCCTTAATATTCATATTTAGAGGTCTATTTCTTTTAATTTAGATTTTTTATTGGTATTTTTATTTTTGCGATCAAAAGCTCCCTAACTATTGTAGTAAAAACAGCGGTCGTTCATATCGGGAGGGGGGGAATGGGCCAAGAGAGTGTGTGAGGTGGTAAGAAACAAAAATTTTAAAGGAGGTTTAAATAATTTTTTAAAGAGCAAAAACAAAAATATTCTAACCTATTTTTCTTGTTTTCACCTTTCATTCTTTTTACAAAATTACACAAAACCTCCGTCCTACGTATTTTAAAAGGTCCTCACATCTTCAATTCCATCATCAACCTCACCCCTCGGACCAACCTTGTGGGGGACCCTCAATAAATGCCCATCTGCCCATATTTGCCATAAGACATGTATGAAAGACAATAAAATAGAAACGATGTCGCATCCAAGGGGGGCATGGCTCCCATGGCCCCCCCTATGACCGCCCCTGAGTAAAAAAGTATGTGCACATATGCATAGAAATAAATTGGTTACAAAAACGCCAGACAAACCGTTTTCAAATAATCAAGCATTAACCATTGATATATTATAAATTTTATGAAACTAATTTTAGTGTTATCAAAACATAGTTTATTTTAAATTTTTGCGATTAAATAGCCTAAAACCTCACATAATTTGTTTTTCAAACACGTGCTTTTCCCAAATTTATACACAACACAATTTTGTAGCTGTAAGCAAATGTGATTAGGGCATTTTTGCCAAATTTTGATAAAATTTTGTATTTTTATTTTTAGCTATTACAAAATTTATTTTAAATTTAAAATTTAATTTTTATCAATACTATTTTTTATTTGGTTATTTTTTCCTTTGTTCCATTTGTTCTCTTATAAACCTCACCTATAGACAATCTATATATAAATAAATTAAAACATAAATTCAAAACAAAAAGAAAAACATAAAAAGTAAAAACAAGTTTAAAAATTTTGTTTTAGATGTATTACATTATTAGATGCACTAAGATGATGAAGTTTTGCCCTTTAAAAACAATTTTTATATATTTACATAAAAATTTAAATATATTTAAATGTATTTATTTTTTTGTCCGCTTTCTCTGCTAAATTATAAGCAAAATCCAAAAATAAAAATTTATAATTACCAAGGCAAATAAACAAAGAAACCAATTGTTAATAAATTTATGTATTTTCGAGACACTTTGTTTACAATCTGCCAGGTATTTTGCATAATTTAGTAAAAACAGCAACATTATTTCTAGGTCGTTGACCCTGGTATCTGTAAAATGCAAAAGTAAATAATAAAACATGGTATAATTTAGAACCGCATTTGTAAATATGTAACATATAATAAAAATATACAGGCTCTTCAGTAACTATACCGACAAACTTTAAGAGGTAATTCTACAATATAAAATAAGAAAATTAAATCTATGGCCAACAAATGGGGTGTTAAAAATGGTAAAAACTATTGTTTTTTTATGACTTTAATACCAATTTATATATTTTTAAATAAATTTAATGCATTTTAAAGACAATATTTGTTATACAAGAAAATAATAAATTTTCACCAGTTTTTGGATTTATTGTTTATTGTGAAAAAAAAACATGTTTTGACTGTTTGTCAATGTACAGTTTTCGCGTAAATAAATACTTTATTACCATTTCTTGGTATGGTCATCTATCTAATTCTGCAGTGATAAATAACATCTTTTTAATTTATTTTTAAAAACAAATTATTTTTTTTAGGAAAAAAATGGTCTATACATCAATATTGCAGCTTTCATTTTATGTAGTGCTAGTTAAAGCAAACAAGTACTCTTAACATGTCTACCTTGTACTAAATACTGTAGATTTAGTTACAGATATGAACATGCCAAAACTTTTTATTTTTATTTACGCGAAAACCTTAAACTTATTTAAAAAAGGTTTTCTCAAGATTAAACGAAAAAATAAGTTTTATAATAAGTTATATATTTAAAAATAACTAAAATAAGATGGAAACTTTGACACCCTGTGTCTTGTAAACGATAAAATTTTTGACTAAGGCAAATTGTGTATTTTGGTCCAAGGAATTTGTGGTAGCATTTTGTACAGACCTTTTAAACACACCCTGTATATAGGTGGGCATGTCAGTAATTCAAAAGTGTTTAAAAAGTTATTTATAGAAAAATTAGTGGCATACTTAGGGCATGGTTTTTAGTTAAGAATAGGTTTTGAAAATATTGTCGGTAAATCAATAAGTACAAAAAGCTATTTAGAACATCAATTTGCGATTTAACTATGTTTAAATTAAAAAAAATATATTGTTTATATTTTACCACATATGTTTTCTTTTGTTATAGAAACAGTAAAAGTTTTTATAAATTTAAAATAGTGTTTTAGAATGTTAGGGGTTATAAAGAAGTTCAATGGGATTAGTCCACTCTTTGCGTGCATTAAGTTTATACCTTGACATGAAGCGGTACCTTCTGGTAAGTACTAATTTGGATTTAGATTTTTGTTTACATTTATAATATATTATATAAGTCATTAAACGATTATCATATATAATTTTCTTTTAGACATGCATTTATAATTGTTAAGAATTTGCAGACAAAAGCATCGCATGTAGTGGTGTATGATTAAGGAATCTTACAGGTGGTCGTAAAGAAAAGTAAACATATGTAATTGCAGTGCAAAGTGTTGGGGAAAATGTTTGCATTTTGCATGCATTACGCCTCTTGAAGTTGTATTTAAAAAAGGAAAAGCCTTTAAAACTATTTGACCCAGAACGTTTGACTTTTTAAGCTTTACGGAAAGTGCAAGTTGGTAATACATGTAGTACGTTAATGCATTTATAAAATAAACAAAGTAACATCGTAGGTAAACCAAGATGGTGGGACACTGCAAGAAAATGTCTTTTTAATAAATATAATTTTACCTTTTAAAGTACTTTTACGTGTATATTTCCACAACAGATTTTCTTTTTTCAAAATGAAACACGTTTCCAGGCCTGGCATAATGCTCCTTAACAAAATTCCTTTTCAGGACCCTGCACCTAAATTTTTGCATTGGCGAATTTAAGTGAGTGAGTAAATAATAATAATAATAATCCATTTTATTACTGGAAATACCAGAAAGAATTTAAAATTTAAGTCATCTAATTTTAATAGGTTTTCTCATTTATTTTATCTTTTATTAAACAATTTAAAAAAATACAGACGACCTGTATATATAACTTAGCTTATGTTTGATAATTATGTACTAATATACCTACACAAGCCAACAGACAATTTTTACAGACTAGACAACGAAATGGTAATTCAAGTATTTGAAATTTTTATTTCGCCACTCTATATGTTAGGTCATTATGGACCCAATCAAGAGATTACGTATCAAGTTGTAATTTTTGTGTAACCAAAGACAATTGTAGTTTCACTATAGACTCCCAGAACAATGGTAAATTTTTGGTCATCAGTTTGGACGCTGGCTTGGCTGAATATATGAAGCGGCAAATTATACGTACTGTTAGGCTGTACATGCTTCATAAATTCCAAGAAGCGAGCGTCCAAGCTGATGACCAAAAATTTAGCAGTGTTTTGGGTATTTATAGTGAAACTACAATTGTCTTTGGTGTAACTATAAATAAAAGCAAGAGTTATAAAACAAAAAAAGAAATTTGGAGTTTGCCAAATCAACATGTTTTGGTTTTGTCTTTAAACATAAAAATGTAAAAATCCTAATTGGACTAAAGGTAAAAACTAAAAGACTCAACGGGGCCAGGAGTGAATAAGTAAGGAACTTTTTTTTGCTCTTCAACTTTTGTAAAGTTTAATGTAGAAAATTGATGTAAAGAATGTTACTGTGTAGGAGATGAGGACCGGTTTTTTGTTTTTTCTTTTTGCTCCTCAACTTTTGCAAGGGTAATTTACTCAACTTTTGTAAGAGTAATTTACAAAAGTGATGTAAAGAATAGTTCTTTGGAGAAAGTAAAGAACTTTTTAAAGGTGGCCCGTAACTTTTAGCTGTCCAGCACGGCTCTCGGCAGCTCTTAGATAAGGAACAGAGATATGTAGGAAAATCTGTTTTAATTAGGCAAGGAGATATACATAGGTACATAAAACAATAAACTCAGCTTGACAAAAATGCTTTTAATGTTTTTAAAGGCAGGAAAAGTGCTTTTGAATTTTGTCTAATTAATCTGCCCCACTTTCCTCTATCATTGTGAATCCGGGCTCGGTGTGGCCTTGGTGCGGTTATGTGTGACTAGACCTCAAGTTTGAATAAAATGCTCCGAAACTGCTTTAAAAGTCTTAATTTCGCAATACAGTTAACAATTTAAAAGGTGGAGCAAAAGTAATCACTCGACGTTATTTTTTTTAATGAAAAATTTTGGTTTTGCTTGCAAATTTGTTTTCTTGATCCATTAAAATTTATTTTATTAAGCCGAGAAAATGATATCGGCAAAGTGGACGCCGCCAGACTTGATGACCATACAGGCGAAAGATTCTCGCAATCTTGGCGAATATTTTCCTTAAGGACTTTAAGAGTCTAAGGGTTGCTGATGTAAACCCGGGATTTCAAAAACCCTATAAAAAGAAATCTGGAATTGGAACTCGCGGAGGCCACTTGGCCGATGTCATTTTCTCGATTAAATGAAATAATTTTTTATGGAATAAATAAACAAATTTTACAAGCAGAAGCAAGAAGTTTTTCATTTAAAAAAATACATAAAAAAATTGCCACACCTGGTATATATCAAAACAACTAGTTTAATGCAAGTTACGACTTTTAAAATGATTTGAGAGAATTTTCCCAAGCGTTAAATTTAAATTAGTATTTGACTAATGCGCAATTAATTTAGTCATTGACGTTTAAGTAGCTCTAAAGTAGTACCATGTTATGTCATTTAAAATTTATACTTGGGATTTATTATTTTGACCTTCACCCTAAAAATACTTAGCAGCCAATAATGAGGATGGTGAAACCTGGAAAAAAGATACTAAGGTAATTGAAATAAGAACATATAGGCGGATAAGTGTTTGCCCCTAAAAGGTGAAACTTAAAAGCCATGACAAAATATTAAGCCTATCTTAGCTGTTGGAAAAAAGGTGTCTAATTACTTAACTTTTGCTTATAGGGGGTAGACAAAACAGTATTGTTCATAGGTAGACAACCCTTCTTTAGAATATAGATATGCTAGGGCGCAACAATTGCAGTTAGAATATACTTTGGTAGTGCAACAAATTTTCCTTAAGAAAAGGTGGTAGACAAGAAGGCACCATCTCTCCTTAGCTTTTTAATGCTCTGTTGCAAAGCGTTATAAAAAAAATGAAAAAATATTCTTGTTAACATAAATGGGAGTATTTAAACAACATTAGATTTGAAGATGACATAGTCCTTATTGCAGACCGGGTAGATCATGGGTCTCAACTACTTTAAAATTTTCAAAACTTCTGTGCTCGAGTATGCCTTTGTATAAATTTCTCTGAAACACAATATATTTATGACCAATCTTGTACTGATGAAAAATATATCAATATATGGCAAGCAAATTGAACAAGTGTATGTTATAAATATTTAGAAAATGAAATTAAATTTAAAACAGACAGCCAGACCACAGAATTAAACAGAAAAATAAGGCTAAGAAGAAAGGTGTTTGATAAGTATGTGCTTTCAATTTTTATATATGAAGCAGAAACACCGACCTTTACCAGAGGTAATGAATACATTACAAGTGGCGCAGAAAGTAATGGAGAGATCAATGTTGAATATATTCTAAGAAATAGAGTTCCAAACCATATAATTAGGGAAAAAACCGGTTTTACAGACGCAGTCACAAGAATTAAAACGCTAAAATGGAACTAAGCGAAACATGTTTTTTAAGTGAAAGATGGTAAATGGACCAAAAAATTCTGGAATGAAGACCTAGACACGATGCGTATCGAAACCAAGGACGACCCCCAACAAGATGGTCGGACAATCGCAAGCACATCCAACACAACTAGATTTAGAGTGCTCAAAACCGGAAGCAATGCAATAATTTATGAAAGGCCTATGCCGAAAAAGTTTGGTTTCTTCGCCAAACTCTAAAGAATATACCTTCTTATAATTTGTTTATAAATGTAATTAAAGCTATTAAAATAAATTAGAAATTCTGGATTAGATTGACTAAATAGGATTTTTTAAAATAAATTATGAAAAACTTTACTTTAAGCGTTAGAAGGTAAAATCAACCTAAAACATGTGGCAGGTTTAACTTGAGACAATAAACATTTTTAACAATATGTATACCAACAGTTGCAGCTCAAAAGCTTTTTTTGGAGTAAGTTATTTAAAAATAACCTAAAAAATGCCTCTTTAACTAACATACAAGATTTTTGCACCGATGATGAGTAACAAATAATGTAAACTCCAGTTTAGGCATTAATAGTTACGTGAAATGATCCAAAAATATCTGGCAGGTTTACCTGTCTATGGAACCCAAAAACAATTTATCATTGGGTTTTTTCATGATACTTTAATTAATTATAAGACATTTGGAAGGTTCATCGACTTTTTGTTGCCGAATTGTTCCCATACGGCTGCGTGTGCTACCAGACCAGGTAGAAAGCAAAAGGGTTCCCAAGAGACGACCCTTTTCGCTAGGTAGTTAATGGACCTTTGCTTTCGCCAAAGGGTTGTTTTCACCCTTTTACCTTTTTTAAGACCACAAAAAATGCTGATAGATTATTTCCGAATGAGTGTTCTTATAGTTCTTTCTTTATTGCACAATTATTTTGTGCAATCTGCCATGGGCCAGGTAGAAAGTAAAAAGCCCGATGTTTTTCCCTTCCGTGTTTTAAAAACAGGTGCTCGCCGTAATGTGCAATAAATATTAAGACTTTCTTCGTTATCTTCCTTGAATCACATCGTTGATTAATATTTTTCTTTTTATGGTTTGACCGGCTTTTTTGCTTATTTATAATGGCTCTTTTTAAAAGAAATGGGAAATATGTTTTGGAATCCTTAAATTTCAAAGGATAGTGAAAACGAGACTAGGAGGTTTAATAACGATAAATTTTGTCATGATTGTGAAGATAAGAATACAAATGCTTTTTTTAAAGTCACCCTTTAGAGCATTTAGCAACACAACTAAAATGGTTACAGGTATAAACAACTAATATTGTTTTAAAAAAGTAGTAATTTTCATTTATAATTTGCCACCCACTTTTACCCATAACCAAGAAGGATAGAAAAAAACGTCCTGTATAAAGTATACTATTTTAAATGGTATACCCTGTATATAGTGTCACCATTAAAAATATATAAAAAAGCTTTATAAATATATCACATTTAATAAATCTATCTTTATTAGTTTTGGAAATATGGCCAGTATTTTTAAAAGAAAGAAATAAATTTCCGTTCCATGTTGTAATTTTGTTACAATGTTCGTCTGCTAATGACCATTTCACAAAATATTTTTTCTACGACTGTTAAATAATGTTTAAATTAACAATGTGTTTTTTAACAGGTAATATGGCTTATTACTCTTGGCCATTACCCACATTTATTACACAAGGCCGTCATAAGATTTTTTAAATGTGCATAAATACGAAAATTTGTATATGTTTTTGTCAACCTGTCCCCGTATTCTGTAACTCGATAAAAAGAAATTTCCTAAAATTGCCATATGATTTACCTTGCATAGAAAGAAGAAAATTTCTTCTTTATCGGGTTACAGAATTCGCCTGCTGGTTTCCTACATAGCTCTTTAACCCAAATCATTATTTTTTAGTCACATGTGAGTATAAAAATATTAAAAAAGTATATACGTAAAAGTGGGTAATAAAAAAATCTATTACATTCTATAAAAAAATTGCAGAAGGATATAATATCGCGTATGCCATAGCTGACATAATTTGCAACAAATCAGAAACATTATATTAATGATATTGTGAAATGTTTTCCAGTGATATATCAAAAGTCGTTAAAAAAGTATAGTATGCAACTCGCACGAAATACTCATTTCTCTCGTATGAAGTACAACACTCGCCGGCGGCTCGTGCTGCAAAAGTCATACTCGTAAGAAATGATTAACATTCCGTGCTTATCCCATAATATACTATATATCATGTTTTAATTTTACATCATTTCGTCTATGCATTTCCAACAAAAATTTTAAGTTTATTTTTACATGAGTCAACGACCAGCTGTACTATTTCTATGTCCAAAATATTACCCAGCATAGACTACGCAGTGCCTTCTTCGTTGCTGCTTATGCAGAGTAGGCAAGGTCAATGTATTTTGGCAGGAATTTTAAAGGGTGGGGACCACAAACAAAAAGTGGCTTCTGCCAAATTCGGCGCAGGATTAAAACTTCTTTGGTTCTGCATAACGATGAGGACCAGCATATTTGCTACGTACTTAAAATCTTTAATAGCGTCATGTTGCCCAGATTTCTATCCTCTTTGTTGTGGGCGTACAATAATTATGTAATACACTGGCGTAGATTATATTTTTTAATGACTATATCCAAAAACTGGGACATGGGACCCACACCAAACTTCTACCAGATGGTAGTGGCCTTAAAAGGAACGCTTTGATAAAGTAATATAAATTTATGTTAAAAATTTGCAAAAACAAGTTATTATTTTGAATTACCCCTCCCCCAGTAAAAATTCCAGTTTCAAAAAGAATTCCCTTTATGATTTTTGTTTTGTCTCATGTTGTATCATATGCTTATGCTTATAAGAATCGTTTTTAAAGTTAAAGCAATAATTAGCAAGCAACATTAATAATTTACCTAAAAATCCAAGAGACTGACCAAAAGTTTGAAAAGCTTTTCCTACGAGTTGCATATACTATTTTTTCACCGATCAAATAATCTTTTAATGTTTGTTTTAAGTAGCCTAAATTTATGCTATATATTTTTTCATTACTGCTCATTGAGCACGTGTACATCGATACACAGAATTTGATTTAACCGATCGAATTAAAATTAGGAACGTGTCCTAATTGGTCGATTTCGAAGGTCTGTTTAAAATTGACCAATCAGAAAACGTTTTATCCGATCGGTTAAATCAAATTCAGTATAACGATGTACAGGGTGTTCGGTTATATTTTGAACGGGGTCTACACGCTAGATAGAAAAATATTTGAAATACAAAATTTTCAGGGTTTTTTAAGAACCGCCAGGATTTGGTAAAAAATAAACAAATGACAATCGCAAAGTAAACAAATGAGCAACGACTTTGTTACTTTAAATGGAACACCGTGTATATTTTAAGTTCATTGGAAAGCGTATATTTCCCTGTTTTGAAAATATACTTTGTCTATGTTTGGACCACTAGTTATCGCAGAAAATTATTCTGAACCATGAAAAAATTAGCTGCTCTGATTCATAGACAATTTAACATGGGCGGCTTTGGTTTCATTTTTTCTCCAAATATGGCTTTTCTGTTATTTATTTTGGGTAAAGTAAAAATATTCCCTCAAAGTATTTTATTAAAAAAAAATGAAGCTACATGTTTATTGTTATTACTTTCTTACTTAAACAACCCAAAGTAGTTCTATAAAACTTTATAAACAATAAATAAACAAAATTATTTAATATTAAACTGAAATAATATTTTATTTAATCTGTTCACACCAGACCATTTAAGGAAAGGAAAAACGCTCGGACCCGTCAATTTTTGATTTTAGGGGAAACATTTTTTGTCACTTTTACCCGCTGAATTGCAACCCTATAGCAGGGGTAAGACTTACCTCCAAAATCTTTAATGGAAAAAGGGGTCACGTGATTATTTTAAAGGTCTCTTTACCCTGATTATTACTGCCAAGTTTGAAGTCTCTGCTTTTATTTTCGGTGATACGACAGCTTGTCAAAATTTTCATTTGAAAACGAAACAGAGCTAATTTTGGGTACACCAGGTCATTTAAGGAAAAACGCTCGTACACGTCAACTTTTAATTTAGGGGAAAACATTTTTTGTATTATCAACCCCTGAATTGCAACCCTATAGCAGGGGTAAGACTTACCCCCAAAATATTAAATGAGAACAGGGGTTGACTGATTCTTCATTTTTAACGTCTCTTGACCCTGATTACAACTGCCAAGTTTAAAGTCTCTGCTATTATTTTTGGCTAGACGACAGCTTGTCAAAATTTCCATTGGAAAACAAAACAGAGCTAATTTTGGGCACTAAAAGTCATTTAAGGAAAAACGCTGGGACCCGTCAAATTTTGATTTTAGGGGAGACATTTTTTTGTCACTATTAACCCCTGAATTGCAACCCTGTAACAGAGGTAAGACTTACCCCCAAAATCTTAAATGGAAAAAGGGGTCAAATTTGGCAGTTGTAATTAGGGTAAAGAGACCTTCAAAATAAGGTATCACTCTACCTCTCTTTTCTTCTAAGATTTTGGGGATAAGTCGTATCCCCGCTATAGGGTTGCAATTAATGGGGTGAATGGGGTGAAAGTGACAAAAATGTTTTTTCCTAAAATTAAAAATTTACGGGTCCGAGCGTTTTTCTTTAAATGACCTGTAGTGCCCAAAATTAGCACTGTTTCGTTTTAAAATGAAAATTTTGATCACCGAAAATAATAACAGAGACTTAAATGATGATAATGTTAGATATTTAAATAATATGTTATATATTTTTCTAATTTTAATTATTTAAAATGGCCTTTGTACGCTTTTTTTTTTAAAAGTTCGGAAAGACTTTTTAATCGGCGGGCACTCTAGCATCGGTTCTTGTGATTTGAAAATCAAAAACTAAATATTTTTGTGTTTATTAATGTCATAATTTATCGATGAACCTAAAAAAAGTAAAAGAAAAAATAAATCCAAGGATGACAATGCTTAAAAAAACAAAATGGCTTTTTGGCTCAATTTTTCTCTCGGTTTTGCTTTTAAAAAATATTTTTACATAAAAATTTCGGGAATTGGAGGTTGACATAGAAAATACTGTTGTTAAAAATATGTGTGCTCAGTTTCAAGAAGATCGGGCAATTACTTTTGAGTTATCGTGCCCGCCAATATCAAAATAAAGTTTTGAGAAAAACTCGTTTTAATTTTAAATAGGTACATAAGAATTCATTGATTATAGTGACTTACCGACTCTACAATATAGAAAATTCTGAAAATAATGTTCTAAAATTTTAGGGACGTGTTTCGAAAGGCCTCTACTAACATGTTACGATTTTTTTTTTTACGTTTTACAGGTACCTTCTGCCTTAAGTCGTGTAACATATAGAAAAGTGACTTATGTTTCTATCTGTAGAAAAACTTTTTGCCAATCGATCTAGCTTTACTTTTTATTCATTGCCTAAAGTGGTAATTGGCATCTAATATAGCCTAATTGTAGGTATTTATTTATTTATATTTTTATTTCTTTTTCTTTATTTGTAGGCTTCTTTTTTACATCTTTGTCCAATTTTATTATTTCTGATTTACTGTCATGATCGCTTGGATATTCACCATCTAAGTCAACGTCGCTAAAGAGAAAAATAATTTCTTTTGTCCATTTTATCACCGTTTTAATATAACCCTAATCTTTGTATTTTACTCCCTTTAAAGAACCAAACTGCTTATCCAAATTCATTTTCAATTCAAAGATAGAGATCAAAAATGATCCTTAACAAAAACAAAATAAATACCATAATTATAGATCTGACTTTTTTCTGACCCCGTCGAAAAATCGCAATTTAATTGGAAAGCAGGAACGGCCGATATCTACACAATTTTTGGAAACACACTTAAAACTGGACGATGACAAGGTACTGAGCCCCTAAGGTCAGTAGATAATAAATCTGATGACAAACATATAAATCGCAATTACTGAGAAGTCAAAATGGCCCCCTTCTCGTCTGTGGTTACACAGATACATTTAAGTGTTAGTTATGCAATTTTATTTATAAAAATATATATTTTAAATTATTCTGTGACGTAATAAATGACACAGGTAAAAAGAACAAAAGAAAGATTTCTTAAGTCCCAAATGCCTTTTAGAAAAATTTCACCTGTTGATAAAAACTTTCGCGGTCAAAGTCTATTAATTTGTACCTGTAGCCGAAAAAAGATAAAATATATTTGATAGAATTTGATACTGGTAAATTGATTCTTCTTTTCGGCACACATTCCAACAGGTTTGTGCGTTTTCATAAAGAATGGCATATTATTTTATGCCCTGTGTCATTTTGATACATTACGTTTTAATGACGCAACAAAAATGATGAGAACCTTGTCAGTTAGGTTTAATTGTTAAGAAATATAACAAAATCACCTAAGAATTAAGGTATTGATATTGGAATACTACAAATCAACCTTTTAAAATGCGACTTTAAAATATGCCCTGATTTAAATATCTTTAATATCCTCACATGAGTTAACTTTTAATTGAAGCTGTTTTTAGAAAGTGGGTTTAATTTCCAAATTATGCAGAATTAATCCAAGGAATTATTTTGTTAGTGTTTGCTTAAAACTACCTTTAAGAAAACATTTTACAATCCATTGAAATACAGGGTGTCTCCCGGCCAATTGTACAGATTATAAATAAAAATAAAAATATGAATATTTGACAGTTAGTGTGTCATGACATTTCATGGCCAACTTTTTTTATGTTAAATTTTATTTTGTAAAAGAAAATTGATTTTATCTTCGGAACCATAGCATTTAGATATAGGAACATAATATATTATTTTAAGAGGTTTTTGATGGTCCTTCAGATTCGTTATTTATATACAGGGTGTTCCAAAAATTGACTTTTTAGCATTTTTATATCTAGAGATAAAATCACAAATTTTAAGCGACCCTGTATATCTGTTTTTACCTTATTAAACTTGTATTTTAATTTTAAATCCAAAGACATATCTCACTTTACATTCATGCGACGTTTCGAACCGAAAAACCTTCATTCACTATTTTGCCATTAAAAATTATGATTTTATCCTGATTGTATGAAAAATTTCTGTTTATAAGTAAGTGTGCATCCATTTCATTTTAGGCAGGCTACTATTAGGCTGAAAGGGGTCTTTTATAAAATGAATTGCTTTATTTTAATACGCATTACTAAATGTAAGTAAATTACATTTATTCTTGTAGCATGTTATTGCATTGCACAAAAAATATATAATTAAAAAATCAATGTAGAGGATATTGAGATGCTATGTACAAAAGTTTAAGTGTCTACGAATGCAGATAGAGTAATAAGAGCTTTTATTTAGAGATATGTTTTGAACAAAAAATGTGGAAAATAATTATTTACTTAAAAACCGTTAGAGATAAGTATAGAATAATATTGGACAAAAATATTCAGAAAATAGTGGCAAATCCAAAAAAAAAAGAAAAGATATACAGGGTGTTCTATTTAAAATTTCAAAGTTGATACCACTTTTTGGGCCACGCCGCGCGGCATCGTTAAAATTTTTTTATATCGTTAGATCATAAGCCATTACCTATGCTGCCAAATTCAAAAAAATCCAATATTCCGTTTTCCATAAACGTCTAATGTATTATTGCCCGTGAGGCACCATGTACAAGGTTACAGTGACTTAAATTAGTAAAAGTAACAAAAAAAAATTATTACAAATTGCCATATAATAATACCTAGTATAGTAAGTTACAATGACTTCCGACTAATTAAACCAATGTGACATTTTTTTTTTGTAACCATGGTTACTGATTTTTTAACAAATGCAAAAAGTCTTATGTTCGGATTTTCTTACAAATCAAAAATAAGGAAATTATAGATCCAGAAATGTTATCTTAAATTATGGACTGTCAGTTTTTAGTGGCCAACAACACGAAAATTTTTAATCACATTTAAAAGTATTTCTTTTAAAACATTAAACTGATTTTACAATTGTAAAAACTACAATAAAATGGGTTACCATTTACCAACGTAACAAGCTATACTGAGTAAGAAAATCAAAACTAAAACATTTAAAATTATGCAAGATCAAAGATTTTCTAAAGTAAGAGCCCGCGAGTGGCAGACCTTAGTCATTGTGTAAAAGCTGAAAGTTTGTTAGCGCATGCTTTTATCACAGGAAGAATCGATAGGAGACTCTGAAATTTTACTCATAGTGGCTTTGTTAGGTACCAGGTACTAAAGGTTAATTATTTGAAACATAACTTTCATCATTTTGTAAAAGTTAAATTCTGTATATGTTACTTGGGTACCTATTAGAAGATATTTCCCAGTTGGCAAACAGTTTTGACAGTTCCAACCCCTTAGCAGGCAAACATTTTTGGGGTTCTCCATTGTCCGATGAAGTTGAATATTCCTGGTATTTAACAAGATATGACAAAAAGTCCTAATATGGCTGTTGTAGGGTTTCTAAATAGGCATGTCCCGAAAATATTTTGATTGACTCTCTAAATACCTACATCAAAATATTTTTAGGACATGCCTATTTGAAACTCTACAAATCTTAGATAAGACTTTTTGTTATATCTTGTTAAATAACAAAAATATTTGGGCTTTCTCGGACCATTGGGCCACCCCAAAATGTTTGTATGCCAAAGGGTTGCCACTGTCATAACTGTCTGCCGACTGGAAAAATCTTTAAGAAGTTCTCAAGTAACATAATATAAAATTTAATTTTTACAAAATGGTAAAACTAAGTTTAAATTTACTAACCATTGGTTTCTGGTACCTGCCAAAAGCTATTATAAGTCAAACTTAATATTCTTCTATTGCTTCTACTTGTATTGCGCTGACAAATTTTCAGCTTTTATAAAATGACAAAAAGATCTGCTGCTCACCGGCGCTTGGACTATCACTCAACATTATATTCGATTATAAAGAATATTTCATTGATAATTCTTCCTACGAGCCAGTATTTTTAAACAGAAAAAAACAATTTTTAAATAACCTTAAATACCATGCAAGGTACCGCCTATACACAAAAATTTCAAACAGGTTTGTTTTAAATTGTAGATTCCCATAGAGCGAGTTTAACAGATTATGCAATTTTCGGCTTTCTTATCGCACCATAATATCCGTAATTATTGGTTTGTTTTTAAGTCTGTCGGGCAATAAAAATAGTAATAGAATATTTTAAAATAAATTATTAGTTTTATTAGTAATGTAGGTGCATAAAGTATAAAATAAATGGGTAATTTAATGATAGTTTTAGGTGAATTTATAAAAATGGTTTACCACTTTAATTATGGTTTAGTTAGATATTTTTTTTTCAATAATTAATGTAAGTAAGAAAAAGTTTACAAGTAGACATCTCCACTTTCAATATAATCTAGTATTACAGGGGAACCACGAGAAAATTCTGCAATCAATTTATCGAAAAGTAGGTCTTGCAATTGTTGAAAATTTGGTAATATCATAAAGTCAGTGCAGCACCTACGACTAAAATATTTTGATAGTTTTACCGCTGCCGCTTATACCGGAAGTTAATGTCAACTTCCTTATTTTATAAGTAAAAAGTATTTTTACGACTTTTTACTTATAATATTAAGAGGTCTCTTTGAGAAAAATGGACGACTTTTTCCAATTCCTTATTTTAAATAAAACACCCTATGCAATGTAACCAAGAAAAGTAGGGCTAGTATGGGCATCTTCAAAGTGGTTATAGATACGAGGTGGGTTAAGAGGATGCCGTAGTACGTTGAATTGAGCTAACATGCTATTCGCTGCCGTTCTTTAATATTTGTTTTGGAAAATAGTTGTATAGAGAAACTTTCTTAAAATTATCCAAAGATTATCGAAAAGTGGTTATTTTTACGGTTTTGTAACTTTGAGATATTTAATGTGTTGAATATAAACATTACCAAAAATTAATTATCTTTTCGATAAACTTATAATCATTTTAGGAAACTTTTCTATACACAAGTTTTTTCCACATCAAATATTTAAAAACGGCAGCGAATCGCGTTTTAGCTTAATTTAACGTGCTACGGCATCCTCTAAAATGAAACCAAAGTTGAGGTTTTATGTGTTTTATAATATATTGTTTAAAAAGTTTTTAAATTTTGAGTATTTCCGGAAATAAACAAAAAACTAAAGAAAAAAATTTCATTTTTATCTGGTTCTTATTTAAAATATAATTTTAAAATAAAGTGCACATTTGTATTGCTACTTTTTCCGCTCTATCCAATTGTGGTATTTTATTTAAAATGTGACGTTTAGTTTGCATAAGACAATCATCGAAATATTTTATTAAATTCCGGCCTGATATTCAAAATAATTAATTCTCAAATACCTAACCAAACTTACTTAAAAAGTTTTTCATATCATGTGATCTTAAAGCAAGTAGAATTTATATAAAATATAAAAACGCTTTGGATTTTTTTATTTATTCTCCCACTGTATTAAAGCAATTTCAATATAAATAAAAAATATACCAATAATACCTTTAAAAATAGATTTAGGTAACGTTAAACTAAAATGAAAATTTTGTTTTGCTTTACGAAGTATGGATATGAGACCAACGAAATAATATTTTATACAAATACGTGACCTTTATACAGGATATCCAGAAATTCTAATATCTAAGAAAACTTTATATGAGTACTTATAATATGTCCAATATGTCCTTAACGCCTATTTTTAATCTTTATGTAAATATTTTAAAAAAGTGTTTTTTCTATAGTACCCTTTATTCCAATTTTAATTTTCGTATCAAATTAAAGAATTATATTTAAAATATTTAAAAATGTAAAAAAATATCTTTTAAAACATAATTTATAATTAGGTACTAGCGATACGACATTGCTGATGTATGATTTGTATTTATGTCGGCAAAAACATTTAATATAATTTTGAAAAAGACAAAAATTTAAATTATTTAAAAGTAAACAAAAATCTACAGCGGCGTACCAGTCAATGTCCCTTGTTGCAAAGGAATTATTTTTTTAAATATCTTAATTATTGGTATAGAAGCTGTAACAAATTTAATTTTAACAAACAGTAAATTATATATATATATATAATTGTATATATTCTCGACCGTACGGTATGAATTTAAAGAAAAGTCTTATCGGGTGTGCGGTCTGAATGATTAAAAATTCTTTTCTTAATATACTCTATATTTCGCCATTGGTTAACAGCTTCTTCAGGAGAGTAAACTACAACACAGATGAAGAAACAAGCACATAACACTAAATCTGTAAGTTACTTATACATTTTTATCTATACACTTTATGTAATGTGCTTGTTTCTTCATCTGTGTTGTAGTTTAATCTCCTGAAAAAGAAGCTGTCAACCAATGGCGAAATATAGATAGGCGCTTTAATCCAGCCTGTCAATATACATATGTCAAATGTTTCGGGTGTTGGGCAGGGCAAACGCGTTACTTTTTTGTCGTTTTTGTCGGACAAGTTTACCACAATGTTTTACAAGTAATTTTTAAACATTGTGCCAAAAATCGTGTTACATTCACGAAACCATAAGACCCATGAACATGTTTTGGTGGATTGGGCGGGTTTTTTACTGTACCCCTTACGATTTTTGGCACAATGTTTAAAAATGGCATGTAAAACAATGTGGTAAACTTGTCCAAAAAAATGGCGCGTTTGCCCAGTCCGATACCCAAAACATATGACGTTGACAGACAGGGTTAAAGCGCCGCTTCCATATATGGCGGTATAAATGTTCGTGGTAAACTCGTCAAAAGGAACCCCCATATAAAGATTTTAAAAGTGTTAATATTGTAAGGTCAATTTCATTACTGGCCCAGAGACTAAAAGATTTTCTGATAGCTTTTACATTTTCTGTTAAGTTCTAATGCAGTCCTCAAAAATCCCATACGTTTTTAATAGAACCACTTAATATTTTAAACAAATTGCAAAATGTTTTTTTAATACCGTGATGCGCAATTATCGCTGCAAATTAAAGCATGAAATAAAAATTCCCTAAGAAGAATCTCTACTTTTAAACTCTATAACAACAATAATAGTTCTTGTACAACATTGCAAACTCAAGACAGTTCATTGAACTATATAAATGGTCGCTGATCTCTATTTTTTGGCCATACGCATAAGTATAGATAGATAGGTATTATAATTCCCGGCTTGATTTTGATTTAGATTGTACGTGAGGTAAATATACATATTTCAAAAATTTAAATATTTGATTTTGGAGCATTAATTTAAAAACATATTTAATTTTCAAATAATATTGGGTAAGTTAAAAGAAATAAGTTAGATATTAAAAAAGCATGGATAACATGTAACGACATGTATATACGTAATTTGACGGTTTTAACAACCAACCAAAAGAATATTGTTAAAGGTTGTAAACAGATTGAATGATGGGACGATGCACATTTAGTCGACTGGCTCTTTAGAACCGGCCTATCTATATAAGAAATATATTTAAAAAAACATACAGCGTGTTTGGAAAGGTCATGTCGAAAAGGATAGGGCTTATTTAGTAAGCCAACATAAAATTATAGTTTAAGATACAAATAAAAAGCGACTTGCACCTATTTGTTTACCGCATAAAAATTATTTCATATGAAATATATGATTTAAACAAATTTATTTTTTAAATATCACAGGCTTGCCAAAAAAAAAGATGAAGGCTATATTTAAATTTCAAAAATGACCTACAAATTTGTGACACCCTGTATTATGGCCACCTATAGTTTTTTAAAACATTCTAAGGCTGGTTCATAAGATATGAAGGTTTAAATAAAATATAATGTACCAAAATATTGTAATAATTTTTCAAAATTTAAATTTTTGACAATTGCTCATGGCGTTATTTATAAAATTAAAGGGGAAAAATCTTAGTAATATAATATAACTGCATAGATTACCTACATTGAGATCCGGAGTGGCAAGAAGCATTTTTCGTATTTCAACGACATCGCGCGGTAAACAAATGGACGGGTGGACGAACATGCGCACTTAAAGAAAAGCAGTGGCAAAGTACAAACACCGGCACCCCGTACCCTCCATCCGCGGTTTGATCGTAACGCTCATTAGCTACCGTACTCCGAACAGAAAACCAGGACGCCGTCGACAAATTCTTCCCGATAATGCGGATAATCTGTTTGGCGCCAGGTGCGTTCACCCTCAATTTGCTTGCGCACAAACCCGTTTTTTTGCATATGAAATGATGAAATGTAGCTTTTGTTTCACGTAGGTAATATCATTGGCAATCCATCGAGATCATTTAGAGAAAAAATTAAATTAAAATTGGCAATTTCAGGGTTTGTCGAAAATTTTGAGGGTATTTATTTTAATTTAAATATGGGCTTGACCATAATTTTTTAGGCAATTCTAAAGAAATATCTTTGTTTAAATAATATATTTAATATAAAATAGTTCTTATCCGATAAACAAATGAGTGCAGCTTTCTATTTAAATCTTAGATTATTAGTACTTCTTTTAAATTAGTATTTTATACCTAGGGTAAAAGTTAGCTATTATTAACCGAGCATTTTTATAATCTGAGGTGTCTACCGCCTAGGGATATAATGTGCAAGGTAAATAATAGCTTTCTTACCCAAGGTATAGGTAGATTTTTTCACTGCTAACATTAATTTTCTACTTCTAGTTGATAATTAAGTTAAAATTATAGAATTTTTCTTATTATTTTCCTATGTGTTTGTTTATTATCATTATTAACCTAGAGTGAAAAATATTAATTTTCGTTGGGAACAATGGAGTAAAAAATAGCAATTTCTCAGGTTATCAGTAAAAATAGTATATATAGAATTTTTTCTCTTCTAACAATAATTTTCTATTTCTAGTTGATAATTAAGTTAAAATTATAGAATTGTTTTTATTATTTACCTAGGTGTTTTTTTATTATTTATAGAATTGCTATCATTTTAACCCTAGGTTTTGTTTTATTATCCTTATTTACCCAGGGTAAAAAATATTAATTTTCGTTGGGAGAATGGAGTAAAAAATTGCAATTTCTCAGGTTAGCGGTAAAACAAATATTTCATTTGCGCTTTGTTGGGGAGTTATTGATATGATTAAGATAAATAAAATTTTGTATTTTTAATAACTTTTAAATGGTTGCTCAATTATTTTATGCTAATACTTCTTTCTAAAGGTTAATAGCTACTTAGTTGGTCGGGAATATACAGGGTGAAACGATTTTTTTCCGTTTTATATGTGCATGTTTGACAGCAGTGACAAATTTCAGATTTTGTTTAAACCATTTAATTTCCTCATGTTTTTTTCCAATCAAGTTAAACCTTATTTTATTCGATTTTGTAAATAGTTTTTTTTGTAAAATTGCATTTCTCCAAACGCACCTATCGATTTTATACATAATAAAACTCCCTTTATTTTATAACATCATTGAAAAAATCTTAAGTTATTAAAAACAGTGTGTCAGACTATCATAAAGTTGAAGGTGCATATATGTAGGTAAATGCCGTTTTAAAAAAATTTAATTACTTTTAATGACGTTTTCAAAGAAAGTTAAACAAAAGAACCAACTTTAATTTATACCATCCAAATAACACCGAGCCTCTAGTAATTAATAAAAGAAAATACTAAATAACTTAAATTCGGTTTATTTGTATTAAAATATATAGTTACTATACATATTTTTTGTTTTCAGCTTTACTAGAAGCAATACCTACCTTTTGTATCGATTACCATCATCTTGGCTCTTAATTGACTAAGTAAAAAAATATTAAATTTTCATTGATTTCTCTTGATAATATCTTGATTAACTTTTTATTTAAATGCCTCCATCTACATATTCTTCTTCTTAATTGATCCCTTTTTGCATCAATTCAAAGACCATTTTTCATTTTGTTAGATATTCATTCATGAAAAACACAAATTATTGATTGGCCATTATAAGGTTCCACCCAAAGTAATCAATATACCTACTAGTTATAATAGTTTGCTTGTTAACGTTATAATGGGACAATCTCACAAAAAGTTGACATATAAGTTGTCAATTACCTCTGCTTATAAAGCAAAAAAAAACGAAATTAATTAGTAAAAATTAAATTAAAACAATAAAGAGTGATGTTAGCTGGCATAATAAATTAAAAAGCTATTTAAAACCTAATTTTATGTAAATATACAGTGTGTCCTTGTTAACTATACCTATTTTTTTCATTTTTAATATTCCGAAAAAAATCTTATGCTTGATAAAAACGTTTGGTTTTCCAAAATGTTAAAAGCTATAATAATAAAATTGTCCCATGCCATAAAGGGTGCTTTAAAACCACAAAAATAATATTTTGACAGATAAAGAAAAATAATATATTTTTATTTTTAAGAATGTTTATTTAAAAGCATAAAAAGTAATTAAAAAGGTCCTATAATTTTTTTCTTATTACTTATCATTACTTAGAAAAATTAGGTCTAAACTAAAATAAATGATTTTTTAAAATAATTAGTTGATTTTAGAGTAATGTTAAAGTGTATGTAAGTAGTAACACAAATAGTAACAATTATTTATTTAACAAAAAATTAAAAGTTACATTACTTTTACTTGCTATTTAAATATATGTTTAAAAAATATTTATAACCGATTTTTTTTTATTTCCCAAAACATTATTTTCATAATTTTGAATATTTCTGCATATTATAGGGTGATTCCTTTTAACGATTTTATTCTAAAAAATATGTATATATTTTTAAATTAATTAAAAACTATTTTTTTTTATTTTTATAACATTAAATTTAATTTTGTCAAAACTATAGTCAATAGCAAAAATGTATTATACGCTTTTAATAACTTTTTACGATTTTTAATTAGGTAGTCTCAAAAATATGTTTTCCTGATTTATAAAAAAATTTTAAAGAAATATTTTTTCGGTTTTAAATTACCCTGTACATTCTACGGCGACTTTTATTAAAACTTTTAGCATTTCAGACGCAGAAATGTTTTTAAATAAAATATATATTTTTTTGAAATATTAAAAATAATTTTTTTACATGTACAGTTAAGTCCATCCGTGGGCACACTGTATAAACTTAAAAATAAAAATTTTCAATAAATAAAATGAAGGGCTTTAGTATTTTTTTCTTTAATAAAATTACAGGGTTTGCTTTAAAATAATTTTATTAACTGAAAAGTAAGAATAAAGCAGGCTATGGTAAAAAAATTATATTTTATAAAATAATATTAAATAATAACAATATTTTAATTTACTTTAGCTTAATGTTTTAATTTTAAAACCATAAAAAGACGTCATTATTTAAGTGGTTGTTTATCTCTCTTGGTGTAAGTTTTTATACCCAATACCATTTCAATTAAAAGTTTTATTCTTAATTACGAATATTTTTGTAAAATTTTTCACTTACCCAAAAAAATCCTTTCACAAGAAATATACTTTTTTGGTATTATAGGTGAAATTTTACATCGGGTTTAAAAAGTAAAAAAAAACGAAAATAATTCGAGCTCTAGAAAGACAATTGGTGAAGATTGGGATAGGACTGCTTTTACCAATGAAAAAGATTTAGGATAATGGTAAAACAGATGCATAAAAAGAAAAGCAACATAAAAAGCTTAGGCATGTAATAGTTTAATTACATTACTAAGTAGACACAACATTATTTAAAAAGATAACAGACAGTATTTAAATAACTGCAGTAAATTTGGATATACACATTGCCAGTTAATAGTGAATTATTGCAAGTTGCCCTATTAAGCTCGAGAATTATTAATGCCGGCCTTAATTAAATAGTGCTTGTGCCCATAATTTAGAGTTATTGCAAATCATGTTGACAGTACCATTTTCTAAAAAAAAAGAAGAAAACATTTTTAGTAGTTTTTCTTTATTGTTTTGTGGTGTAGGGTTTTTTATAACACAATTACAGAAATACATTAGAAAAGCAAGGTTTTAAGTATTTTTACTTCTAAAACTTTTCGAATTTGTGATCGGCAGCCTCTCGGTTAGACGAACAGTTCCGTTCAAGTTAAAATAAGGCCAAAATAAGGCACGACCCAAAACCGACATAAATAAAGCCGGGCACTATACTTATCAAGGAAGTCCTTATCCTACCATGCATCTGCGCAAGCTCAGATGTCAAAATAAGGCCGGTATTATTAGTGCCTGGCCTTATTTCACTGTGCAATAGTTCTCTAATAACATTCGTGGAAATATAACCCTATTAAAGTTTTTGACTTTTCCAAGCAGGTATTTTAACCTCAAAGGTTGTGGTCCAGTTCTGGCTGTTTAATATCTTTTTTTATCTTAAATTACCTAAACCTAAAACTTTTTCTTCCAAGGCAGAAAATGTGCATGTAATTGCTTGCAAAGGTATAAATAAGTTTCCGTAATTCTAGTCTATAAATACCATTTTTATTAAACTAAAAATTTTATTCTTGGTCACCAATATTTTTTGGAGAATGTTCTTTTATCATTTACTAAAAAACTTTTAAAAAATATTCGTGTCGTTAAAAAAGCCTAAAAGAGTCAAAACTTTAGGGGTATTATTGGCAAATCTTTATCTGGGCTAACACTTATTAAAAAAAAAAACTTAAAAAATAAAATAAAAAATATTTTGTGTTCTAGAGAGACTACGGGTAAAAACAGGAATCAAACTCCTCCTACCAATAAAATCCCTTTTGGATTATCGGAAAATGGAAGCATGAAAAGGGACTACTATTTTAATGAATTTTAAGTAATAAATACAAGTTTCTCTAAAATTAAAACACGCAATATTTAAATAACTGGAGTAAATTTTGATATACACATTGCCAGTAAATAAAATTTGTGTTGATAGAACCTAATTAAATTGTTTTTTACTTTTGCTAGTAGGTATTTTAACCTTAGAGGTTATTGTACAATAATATCTGGTAATTATCCAATTTTTATCTTAAATTACCTAAACCTGAAACTATTTATTCCAATGCAGAAAATTTGCATAAAATTGCTTGCAAAGGTATAAATAAGTTTCCGTAATACTGGTTTATAAATCCCAGGCCGAAATTATATTCACTGGATATTAACCTGAACGAGTTCCGACAGCTTATTTAAAATATTGGTTACGACCGCGTATGTGCTTTGTGCATACTCATCCGAGAATGCGTGAATTACTTTTCGCAGGGTAGTAACAAGCGCCTCTGATTATTGTTTCATTTTTCTTGTTACTTTTCGTTTTATTGAAACTGGTTAACATTTAGGCGTAATGGGCAAGGAGGTGTTAATAATACCCGTGATTTTAAAGACACGCCTTTTAGCAATATCGTATTAATAGTATTTATAAATGAGGCAATTTTAATAAAATCCTGTACGTTTTTAGTTTATTATGGCAAACAAAAATAATAATAAAAATTGAATATTTATTTTAAGGGGGTATAAGTTTCTAAAAATTCTGTAAAGGGTAGCTTTAGCTGCATTCTGATTTCTTATAGCATAAGGAAATTTCTCATTTTAGTCATTATTACCCATTTTTAGTTTTTTCCTTTAAATTTTTATTTTATAATTAATATGCCCATGTATGTCCATCAGTTTTTCCAATAGTTCTCTGTCTTGCTCCTTATTGACAAGCTATGATATAAGCTAAAGTATATTTTTAGAAGAAATGAAGAATACACGCCGTGCCACTTTAAAACTTTTATGAGTAATTTTTGCCAATGTGTGAAAAGGAGGACGATGTAAAGCAATGACAAAGCGAGACTAACTCGTCAACGCAACCATGTTAACTGACTTTTGAACTAATAAACTACTTTTTTTATTGTAAGTAAAGTTACTAACAAGACTCACTTGTAGTATTATTCTGGCGTCATTTAAAAGTGGCGATAATAACAAAATTTACATACAAGGTAAAAACATACCGTCTTTTAAAAACACTTAAAAAATAACAAAAAAGGTTAAAAAATCTGAGTTAATAGTGTATTTTGTTAAAGTATAAATAGCTTTTGCCTATTTAGTATTGTTATTTGTTATTTACATATGTAATTGACCGACTTTATTTAAAACTTTTATTATTTATTATTTTTACCTTTTTACTAAGTTTTTTAGTTGTTTTTTTAAATATTTTAATTTTATCTCCATCTATATATTTATCTTTATATTTAAATTAAAAAAAAATAAAAAGAGTTGATGATTGATTAAGATAATAATGAATTTACCTATCCTTACAATCTAAGTGGTGTTAAATACCAAGTTTAATTACAAAAATATAATATAGTAAGTTTTTTTAAGAGACAAAAGCACTTTAAAATTGTGTGATAAAACGCTAAATAATTTGTCGTTTTAAAAACACATTAAATAATTATTTATTTAAAATCAGATTACTTTCATAAAAAGCAGCACACAGCAGCAATTATTTGGATACATTGTAGTAGATAATGCGATATAATTTCCAATCATCACTTAATCATACTTGATTTAGTCTTAATAGCTACATTGTATGCTTAAAACATAATTATTGGTCAAGAGTTTTTGTGGAATTGCTAAAATATATAGTTAAAAAAACCTCTTTTAAATTTTATCTTAACAGTCGCACCTGGGTCCTACTTTTGTACCAGGGAATAAATGGCAGGGGATCAGCCACTGACCCCAGCTTTCCTTTACGTGAATGTGGGGTATCGGCGTTTAAACTTCTAATTTTGGAAAAAGTTGGAGACTTTTTCCTTAAAAGCAAACTAAACACTAAACAGTCCCAAATATCCTTTTTTGGCAACCCGCTTCATATTTTGTGGACGGTTTTTAAAAATAGTATTTCCAAATAACAAGACTTCTGCAAACAGTTGTATAATTATATTACGACTAGGTTTGCTAGATATACCGCAAAAAACCTTACATAAAAAAAATAATTTAGTTTTAAATTCGGTGAAAAAGCTATTCATATACAAAAAAATTCACTTCAGTCCATTGGCGTCTCCAGGGGTACCTAAAGAAATTTTTCTGACAAAAAATGTACGCTACTGACTTTTAGGCAAGTTTGATGTTTATTTAAACTAGGCAAGTAAAATGTGTTTCTATTCTAATAACTTTTTAGGAATAATATTTAAAGTACTCAATTATCTGAAGTTTAATTTTTAGTCAAAAATATTTGTTAAGGTACCGCTGGTGACACTGAATTGGGTAACTTTAATTAACTTCTAAATCTCTAAATAATTTAAATAGGCTTTTTAAATTTACCAATAAAAGTGCCAAATTTAATTAAAATCAGATTAGAGTTATTTAAGTTATTAACAAAAAACGATTTTAAGGTTAGCACCCTGTATCTGGGGAACAATGCATTGCCGGACTTATGTTTATATAAACTTTTCTTTAAATTTTTTAAAGCAGAATATGTTTTTTTCTTAACAACATTCTGTTATACTCTGTAAAGACAGACGATTTTGTTTGTCTGTCGAAATATTTTCAAATTTCTATTTAATACTGCACCATTTTGTGAAGTCTTAATTTTTATACTATAATTATTTGATATGTTTACAAAGATAAGGTTGATTGGCGATAATTATTCACACTTGGAAACTTTGATTATAGTCACTTGTGCAGTTGCACTATAAACAAAATAACATTTTTTGTTTAAATTATGGCATTTTTATCCAAGTCTCACAAAAAACGGAACATTATGTTATCCGGTTTGCTAAGATTTTTTGACCGGACAGACATCAGAAAAACCGGACATCTGGCAACCCTAATTACGACCACGATTAGATGCAAACAATTCATCAGTGCGCGATATTTGCAATGCAACCCATCCTTAAAACGTTCAAGCCAGCACTGTTTGATACTGTTACAGAATTTTAGAAAGTTAGGATCATTTAATTTAGTTTGTTAATTTATTTAAATATTTTACCTTTATTTTTCCAAGTTTCATCACCTTCGAAACCGCTTGAATTATCCATTAAGAACTTTTATGCCATCCTGTACTATGGAATTTTCGCGATATTTCTCCAAAATTCTAGATTATTCTTCACTCTTCCATATTACTATAAAAGGGAGACAGAAAACCTTTGCATGATTAGTATAGGTTCGACTTTTGTGCTGTAAACTTCGAGACATAAAGATTTTGCCGTTATTGTAACCATAGTTACGTTACATTGTTAATAAAAAACGAAGCCACGTGTTTTAAAAATAATAATAATAATTTAAAGAAAATAATGTAGAGGATATTATTATTTTATTTCTTAATTTAAATAATTTATAGCACAAAGCTAATACTATTTTGAAGACTTTAAAATTAAAATATTGTTTAGCATTTCTGGAGGGGGAAAATTACCCCCTTTACCCTCCCCTTACCTACGCCAGTGGTTATACAATATTTAATTTTGAATATTTAAAATGGAAACCAACTAAAAAATATACTAAAAAAGTTCATCTGATAGACCCATTTCTCTATACACACACTATGTAAATTATTTAGGTACACAATTCGGTTGAAGGTAAGGTAAGTTTTTATTTAATTATCCTAGAGGAATTTAAAAAATTAAAGACAATTGTAAATAATTTATATTTACCTATATTTAGGTTAAGAAGATATCTAACCGATGATAGCTTTATATTATATTTTGCAACACTTGTTTGATATAAGGCATTTTCTATGCATAGAAACAGTGTGCTATTTGCTATTTTTATATGTGGTCGTGGGAAAAGTACTTTACAGCACTAGTGTGATAAATGTTATAATGTCGTTCTAAAAGATTTTATACATGCCTTACGTCAACAAGAACAAGAAGCAGCTGTCATCGCTGTAATATTGTTATTTAAAATAAATTTGGAGTTATCAGGCTATTAATTTAAATTATATTTAAAAAAAATCATGCAATATTTTTTAAGTAAAGACTTAAATAAATTTTAAAATGATGAGAGTAAGACAAAGCTACTAGGTAGGTGAATTTCAATATAAAATTATTGTAAATATACCGTACAGAGGAAAAGTAGGTATCAAACTAGTGTTGAAGTTTTTCTGTGAAGACAAACAAACTAAAAATTTAGTTTTTCCACAACCGTTAAAAAAATGCAGTTTTTTAATCGTTATCGTGCAGATAAAGTTCTCCATTCTAGTACACTACATAAAGTCTTAAAAAAGTAACTTTTTTAACACTTCAAAGCTTTTCTTTGCACTTTAAATTAGTGTTTTGTTTCCATGCCTACAACAATAAACTTAAATATCAATTTATGCAAAAAAACAGCAAACACGACATCAACTGAACCAAATGATCAAGTTACCTTTGATTTCGTCATTATTTCTTTTAGTTCATGTGTCACTAGTTTTAAATTTGACAGTTTCCGAACCAATTTAATATAAAATATTTAAAATTAATGGTAATAATTAATTTGTATAACTAAGTAATTAAAAAGTAATTTATACTGTTTTGGTATTATTTTTACAAAAAGAAAGTTCAGACAATTTTTAAAATTAAATCATAACGGCATAGTTATAAGGAGGATAATTATCTTTTAAAAAATAAGGAAGCTTTGATTTTTTGTTGCACAATACTGGCTGTGCTGCATAATTTAAAATTAATAAGTTTAAATAAATAAAACATGTACAAACTGAAAATTTAGAAAATTTAGTATGTAACACATGGAGATTTCGAACTGGCAAACTTCCCATTCGTAAAAAAATGTATCACTTTATGCACTTGTTACATAAATTATGATTTTGGCGAATAATTTCTGGTTGTAGGAAAAAAAGTGTACAATAATTGTGTGAAAAACTCTTTTACACTCGTGGGTGTGTCGCACTCGGCTGAGGCTTCTTGCAACAATATTCCTACTCGTGTAAAATTTGTCAGTTTCCACATTTGTAATATGTATTAAGAACCCTATGTGACATAAGCGTTTAAGTTTGACAAATCCGTCTCTGAGTTGTACTTATCCTTACGATATTTTGCTTGTATAATATTAGAATTCAGCGTTAATGCGTGATACAGCAGCAATCCATATTTCAAAAGAAATTTAAAAACCGATACCTAATGAATAGGATATAATACAAGTACGTATCCATGGCAAGTAAAATCAAGTGTAATTACGAAGTTGCTTATTATAGAGACGAGAAATCTGCACAGTGTGTTGCTAGTAATTACTTTTTTGTTTTATTTTTCCCTTCCATTATATAATTTTCCTTTTTGTAACTGCTACGTGCGTTATTTTAAAGCCGACATATATTTTTTTAAAAAAGACATAGGGTTTAAACAAGATAATTTTTGACTAAAGGTTTATATCAAATTATTTACCGATGCTATTTAGAACCCATTAATACATAATTATTTATTTTCGAATATTTTATAAGATTATGAATGTTTTGAAAAAATTCGTGGCCGAGAAAAAATTTTCGAAATAATTTAAGCACGTGTGGAATTCTTTTAAAGCAAGAAATTAAAGGGTACTTATATTTTTGCTGTTAAGTTTAGAGGAAGTCACCTGCAGGTCTTTGCTTTCGTTCAAACTGTTATTACTTTTTTGCCTCGGTATAATATGATTTTAGTAGATAATTTTATTTATTCCACATTTTTTGGACAAAAAGGTATACATAATAAAGATCGCTACAAGCCACTGTTTTTATGATATTCAAAAATAAACGATTTATTTCACAAAAAAAAATTAAGATTTATTTAGACCACTTAAGTTATTTTAAAAGTTTCCCGGAATAATTTAAGCAAGTGTGGTTTTCGGGTAAGAAAATTTCACACCAAATTTATTTTAAATATTATTATTTTAAATTTAATGTTTGTCACTTTGACACCAGACTTATATAGAATTTTACCATAAAATAAATATTTTTCATTTTACCATTTATTTTGTAGTTGCAAATATATGTAATTTTAGAGCCTATTGTTGTTTATTCTTTTATATTATATATTACTTATATTGCTAAAGTTGGTAAAAATAGTTTATTTTATTTTTTTAAACCTACCTATAAATTGCTTTCGTTCGCTCTTTACTTATGTCTACTACTTCAGTCCTATGATATTATTTTACTAGCTCTAGTTGTATAAAAATGCCATTTAGAAACTTAAAACCTTACATTATTTCATATTATGCTACGTCTGAAATACTACAAGTAGCACAAAATACCATTTTCTTTAATTATGTATGTTAATAACAGACATGACGTTAAAACAAATTTAATGATTATGTCAACAAATTTCCACTCTAATTCGCTCCAGGGTACCCCAGGCAGGAGAAAAAAATATCCGATAAATACTTCTGTTGTCATGGTAATGCAAATAAATCCACACATTTGATTAGTCAAAAAACGTTCGTGTGATTTTTTTTTAACATGAAGCTCATGTAAATCCTTTATTGCGACTAGCTAATTTATGGTTAGATATTTTTGTACTTTTCCGCACTAAAGCGGTAAGGTAAAGCGAAAAAGAACTTTTTTGCGCGCGAGTAGAAAAAATGTTACTTTGGTATGATGATTTGAAAAAGTAATTAATTGTATAGTCAATATAATTGTCAGTAAATATATTTTCTTGTTTAAATATTATTTTTCTTCTCTTTTTATGTACTATTATTAATATTTCTATTTTTGAATTCTACCTCCAAAATCTTCCATATTTTCTTAGCAATAAAATAATGTAAATAAAAAATAATGTTTAAAATTTAGGCCAAAAGATTAAATAAAGCATGTAAATAGATATATAACAAATAACTTGTAATGCCTTCTTTAGTTATTTGACCTTCATAGGGTTTTTTATACCTAAAGTGTTTGTAGACACCATACAGATTTAATAGTTTTGTTACCTCTTTATAGGTATCGGCTCAAAAACTGTTGCATAAAAAAGGGGTTTAACATTTTTTACCATATTTTTTTGTCTTTCTAAAAAGCTTAGAGATATCAATTACAATTTTTTGTTGAGATAACTATAGGCACGAACACCTCGTAATAAAAGTGGGTATTGCAGGTACCGTTGTAAAACACCCCTTTTTAAACCTAAAAAGTTCAATAAACCTTTTAGACTTTTTATTGCGTTCGGTTCCACCTAATTTTACCTAAAATTGCAGACTTGCGAATTATTCTTTTTAGTTATTTATTGTGGCTTTATTGCTTTTTTGCTACGGAAATCTTTGGTGATAATAAAACTTGATCTTTTTTAAAATTTTGCATTACGGATTTTTAAAGGTGACCTTAAATTTCTCAAAACTATATAATGTTTTCTAATTTTAAAAAGACGAAAGTGAACCATTGTTGTATCACATTTAGTTCGGTAGGTACTGTAAAAATTACGGCACACTCTGCTTTAGTTGTAATAAATAAATTACCATAAATTCTTTTGAAATAATGTGACAATTCTTAGCTGCCTGTTAAATATACAACCCAAAAAAAGGAGAAAAGTGACCAAATATGAAGAACCATTTTGTTTTTACACATAATTTGCACAAAAATTATAAATAAAAAACTTTTTGTAGTAATTATTAACAATTATATATTTGCTTTTAGTTTGTCTTTTTTGTTATACCACTGTTTTTTGACCAATCAAATGTATAGTTTCATTACATGGCAACACACGTATTTATCGGAAATTTTTTCTCCTGTCTGGGGTACCCTGGAGGGAATTATAGTGGCATTTTTTGACAAAATCATTGAATTTGTTTTAACGTCCCATAATTAAAGAAAATGTTATTTTGTATCAGTTGTAGTATTTCAGACATAACATAATATAAAATAATGTAAGGTTTTAAGACCCTAAATGACAATTTTATACAACTACAGTTAGTAAAATAATATCATAAGACTGAAGTACTAGACATAAGTAAAGAGCAAACGAAAGCAAGGTATGGGTCTAAAAAATTAAAATAAACTATTTTTCCAACTGTAGTAATATAAGGTATATAAAATTCTCGTGTCACAATGTTCGTTCCCGTACTCCTCCGAAACGGCTTGACCGATTCTCATGAAATTTTGTAAGCATATTGAGTAGGTCTGAGAATCGGCCAACATCTATTTTCCATACTCCTTAGTGATAAGGGTTGTCCACCCTTAACATCTTAAAAATTATTTATATGGCAAAACAACGTTTGTTGGGTCAGCTAGTATAATATAAAAGAATAAACAATGATAAGCTCTAAAATTACATATATTTGCAACTACAATTGGTAAAATGACAAATATTTATTTTATAGTAAAATTTTAAAGCTCGTGTCAAAGTTACCAATATTAATTTAAAAAAATAATATAACACAAACTTGGTGTGAAATTTTCTTACCAAATTCCACACGTGCTTATATTATTCCGGAAATTTAGCACTTGTGGTATTACAAGTGATAATTACATGGTAGGAATCGAAAACTTCACTGTCATGTTTTTAATTGTTGAATTTGACAACCACATTCGAAGAACAGCCTTGTTTATTTAAATGTCAGTTTGGCATTTCATAAATTTTGTAAACATTTTTAAATAAAAATGTCTTGTTTTGGCACTGAATCTCTAGAGTTGTTTATCATTATTATTTCTTCATTTGATAGTTTCACTTTCTTCGAGTAATTTTCTTCCTAAATTACACTCGTGCATCAAAATAATCAGATAATTTAGCTTTCAAGTATATTGCCTTTTAAAAACTACTCTCCTTTATTTTTCCATTTTGGCAAAAGAGCCTTCCTTTTTGGAGTCGGGCTCTTTTGCCAAAATATGAAAATGAACTCTAGTAGTTTTTAGGCAATACGCTTTTAAACAAAATTATCGACAATTTTGATGCACTTGTGTAATTACCCCGATTAATTTTAATTAAGATTTAAAAAAAACTAAAAAATGATGATGGTAGCAAAATATGGAATAGGTACCCCAAATACGGAATACTATAACAGTAGACTGGGCCAAAAAATCGACTTTTATTTCGTTGTTTGAAAATATTTGTTTAATAAAAGTAAAAATAGTGTTAGGGGTTATAAAAAGAAAATATTCTGAAGATTTAAACCAATAATATTATTTAAAGATCCCTCTTCTTCAATTTAGTACAGTAGTATTTTTTTTAAATCTTAAAAATTTATAAGAAAACGATACAACAAAACGTTGCTACAGCGACGGAAGGTCTTGCTCTAGTGACATGTTACCACTTTTACTCGCGAATGGGCATTAAAAAAGAGACAAACTACTCTAATTGCGTGTGTGAGTTTCTGTTTAAGAGAAATGACGGTATTCCATATTGGTCACTTTCTTCTATCAATTAAGTAATTGTTTTATTTTTTGCGTTACTGTGCTATCAAAAACGTCTTTAATGTTTATAAAATATTTTTTTGCTGGTGTTATTTTTACAACAATACCAATTTTAAAAGCTAGTAGAAATACTCACTTTTGACGGTTTATTTTAATATTCTAAAGACAGGCAAATGCTGGAGCCAGACTAACGAGAGTCAAAGTGGGGACACAAAAATACACTGGAAAACGTATACTGGGTGATACATAATGTAGTTACCCTCAATTTTTTTTTTAGTTTTTAAGAGAAGCTATTAAAAATTTTACAGTATAAAACAAAGTTTAGTTGACACTGTTTTTTTAATTATTACCCTAAAAATCCAGTAAAACCGACAGTGCTTTAAACATTTCTTTTTTTAGTACAAGTGTCTACTTTTATATTCTTTAGGGTCTGTACAAAATATACTTCTTGGGGCAAAATATAATGATCCAACGCAATTTACCTTGGTTGAAAAATTGATCGTTTAAGAGATACAGCGTGTCAAAGTTTCTATTTTATTTAAGTTATTTTTAAATATATTACTTATTTTTTTTTCACAAAATTTGGTATAGTAAATTTTTTTAAAGCGAGAAATCAAGGGGTATTCATATTTTTGCTGTTAAATATAGAGGAGACCACCTGCAGGCCTTTGCTTTTGTTCAAAGTGTTATAACTTTAATTATTCCACATCTTTTGGACAAAAAAGATATACCTAATGAAGGTCGCTACAAGCACAAGCAACCGTTTTTAGAATATTTAAGAATAAACGATTTATTTCACATAAAAATTAAGATTTATTTAGACCACTAAGGTTAATTTAAAAGTTTTATTTAAATTAATACTACAACTTTCTTACGTTAAAATACAACTATTTAACCCAATTTGCTTGATTTTTGCGAGATACAGGGTGTCCAAGTAAAAGAAAATATATAGAACATTTGACATACTCTATCTTGCAAACCAGCAACCTTAGGGTAAATTGCATTAGATCATTATATTTTAATCCACAAAATTTGTGGTAGCATTTTGTACACACCTTTTGGACACTACTAGGTGGCCTAGCTAAAGAATAAAGGGACGCAATGTGAAACTTTTGTATGGAATAAAATGTTGAATCAGCAATATCTAAAAAGTAGTTGCTCGTAGCGATATTTATTAAATATACCTTTTTGTGCAAAAAATACGAATAAAAATATTTTATCAAAATTAAAATATATCACGGCAAAAATGAGTTATGACACTTTGAACCTAAGCAAAGAACTGCACGTGGGTCCCTCCAGCACTCTAAAAAAATTTGAATACTGAATTTTGTGGATTTTTATTAAATAAAATAAACAAAAATAACTTAAATAAAGAAAACCTTTGACACCCTGTATTTTGCAAACGATCAACTTTTCGACTAAGGTAAATTGTGATAAATCGTTGTATTTTGGTCTAAGGAATGTGTACTAGCATTTTGTACAGACCTAAAAACACACTGTTTATTCTTTAAAAACATTTCTTATAAATAATATATGACAAGGTGTTTCAGTAAAATTAAGAACTACCATTACTTTTAACATTTGTTTTTATAAGTGTGCTATAAAAATTAAAAATTGAGCTATACTTTAAGAAGCAGTGAGATGTTTCCTTTTTATTAAAAAAGGACATACATTTCGTAATTTTAGTTTTTAATGTACTTGAGAAAGGAAAATGTAAAATTTTGCAAAATTTTATTGTATTTTTAAACTCTACCTTACAATGCCTTCCTAATGACTATGGTGACCTGAAGGAAGGTGTGTAATCGACGTGCTTTAAAAACGGGCTTGTTTTTTGTTTAAATTAAGTTTTTAAATATGACACCAGAGGGTTCTGTTGTTCCTTATAAGATTTCTAGGGATGCTGTATACATTGCAAATGTAAAAAAATAGTACAAAAGTAATTTGTACAAATTTTTTAATAATAACATAATTTAAGTTTTATTATGCAATTTCCGGTTAAATAATAATAAACGTATTGTAATTATTTGGTTAATTTAGTCTTAGCTCCTATTCCCCTAGGGGGAATAGGGATAGGAACCTTGGACTGGAAAGTTGTATTATGGTTGCATTTATGAATATAATAATGTTGAATTTTTGGAGACAGTTAGTTTTTGCTATAACTGTTTATTTTAAATAATATTTTTTTATTTAATGGGATTTGTTTTAATGTAGCTTTATCTCTGTTAAAACTGTAAGAAACGGTTTTTTAGCTCAGTTAGTAAAATAACTTAAGGACTTTTTTTATTGTTTATAATAAATTCTTCTTTACTTAACTTTTTTCATCTTAAGGTCAAAGAAATTTTAATAAAGTCCAAGTACTAGGTACTGTAGGTTCTGGTTTAGTAAATATTTTACCCTTTTTATTCCTTATGCAGTTCCGTCAAGTTGTCCAACTACCGAAACATGCAAATACTGCATTACACGGTGTTTACTGGTACTTAGGCATGCTTAAATCGCTCAACTTTGCAGGTTTTACGAAAAACTGTTTTGTGTGGCGGAATAGGCATACACGTCGCGTTAATTCAAAATTACCATTGACAATTTTTGCCATGTAGCAACGAGAACAGATCGACGCGTCATCCTATCGTAAAAGGTATTGATTTATGTGTTCCCTGTCCAATCTCTACCTGCAAGTATTTAACACACCGAAACTGAATTAATAGCCCCAAGTTGGCACGACGTATATATTTCCTCAGCCTATTTCTAATACAAAAAAAAATTGTATTACTTTGCCTTTTATCTTTAAATTGCTATTTAAATTTCAAAAAAATATATAAATAAATGTTTATTTAGTTAAATTCATTCCTAAAGTATTATTATTAAAATTTGGCTTGTCTCTTTGCTTACAATTGAAATTTAAAATTAAAGATTAGACCTGTAGCTTACAAATTTAAAAAAAAAAACATAGTTTTGAAATGTCGTAAGTACGTACCTCTTATAAATAAAAAAGAAAACAAAAATATTACAAAATACTAATAAATTACTTTGGTTACTAGTAGTGTTAGAACGTCTTAAAGTATACCAGATACCAAAAAAAAAACATTAACTTGTGAAAGCGTTTAGAGCTTCGATTTGGAGATAAATACCTAAACAAAGTTAACTCAGATAATTTATTATCATTAACATGAAACTGGTCATATTTGAAGGTATTGCTTGTTGCCATAGGTTTAACATGTGCCGATCCTAATAAAAGTAAAAGAAAAAAATTAACACTATTACATTTAAAATAACAAAAATATATTATTTAAACAGATTAAAAAAAAATTAAAATACAAATCATTAATTATTAAATATTAAAATTATGTCCTTTACCTTATAAAATTTTATAAAAGTGATAAGTATGTTTATAATAAATTGTATTACTAAATGTATGATGTAACAATAGACTAAGTAAAAATACTTTAAACATAAATAATATGGGGCTTTGAGAAATACAACGAATTATCTTACAAATAAAAACAGGTCCTTTAACGTGTATGACAGCACAAAACTTAGTTATCAGGACCAAAGTGGACTAATAACTATTATAAGATAGTCCAAGTACTAGGTACTGTATAGGGTCTGGTTTAGTAAATATTTTACCCTTTTTATTCCTCATACAGTTCCGTCAAGTTGTCCAACTACCGAAACATGCAAATACTGCATTACACGGTGTTTACTGGTACTTAGGCATGCTTAAATCGCTCACTTTCGCTAGTTTTACGAAAAACGGTTTGCGAGGCGGAAAAGGCATACACGTCGCGTTAATTCAAAATTACCATTGACAATTTTTGCCATGTGGCAACGAGAGCAGATCGACTCGTCATCCTATCGTGAAAGGTATTGATTTATGCGTTCCATGTCCAATCTCTACCTGCACATATTTAACACACCGAAACTGAATTAATACCCCAAGTTGGCACGACGTATTTATTTCTTCAGCCTATTTATAATACAAAAAAATAAATTGTATTACTTTGCCTTTATCTTTAAATTGCTATTTAAATTTAAAAAAATATATACAAATAAAGATTTATTTAGTTAAATTCATACTTAAAGTATTATTATTAAAATTGTGCTTGTCTCTTTGCTTATAATTGAAATTTAAAATTGAAGGTTAGACCTGTAGCTCACAAATTAAAAAAAAAACATAGTTTTGCAATGTCGTAAGTACGTACCTCTTAAAAATAAAAAAACGAAATTTGGTTTAAATTCTGTATTGATTCTTTAAATGCAGAAAAAAGGTCCTTATCTTCCTGTTATCTTCTCTCGTTATAATGACGCTTGGGGACTAAGGATTCGGGAAAATTTGAAGCAATGGATTTTTTCTTCCTTTAAAACATAGTTTGTGGTAAGATTTGTAACTAGGTTACGACTTCCCTCGAAACTATGGTTCGTTCTGATGACGATTTCGTCGAGTCGTCGCTACTAAGTACACATACAACATTTTAACTTTTTTATTACGGGTATTTTCCTTTCTTCTTCAGTCACTTTCCTCTGGGGAAGAATCCTGGTTATTATTTGGAGTAATGCCAGTAGTAGAGGTAAATGCATAATTATACCGCGCTACTTTGTGAAGGTCCCGGCTTGATGAATCTCTAACCTTTTTTTATTAGCGGGACTTCATCATCTTCTTGAGTCCGTTTTCTCTTTTCTGAATAGAATTACACTATTGCCTGGATTTATGCTTAGATGAGGAAAAGATACTAGGTCTAGAACTTGAACCGGCCTTTAATATGGAGCCGCATCCTTCTTTGTTTGATGTACAGTGCCATCACTAAGTTTTGTCTCGTACAAATAAGAGATTATCGCTTTTACCAAAAATGGAAGAGAATATAAGAACTTGGCATTAGAACTGCATAAAAGTTGGTCCTTCCTACCAATGGCTTATTGCCATAGGTTTAACATGTCCAGATCC